>PVHP010003082.1:41979-82118 GCA_004024765.1 Zapus hudsonius | reverse complement strand
CATCGCCACCGCCCCTCATGGCGTCCCCCCACCACCCTGACCCGTCCCTTCTGCCGGTCCTCCGCCGCCGCCCAACTCCCCGGACGGTGGGCACCGCCCTCCTCACCATGAAAAGTCGGAGGACGCCGGAGTCTCCAAATCCGGACTGAGACAAGCAGGAAACACCCAGTTTCCAGGAGCCGGGGAGGGCCGGGGGCGGGGCTAGGGCGGGCACTTCCGGTTTCCCCTCCTTTTCTCCCCCGCACGTACTTCCGGCCCTCAGAGAGCCGCGTCTTCAAGTGTCCGTGGTGCTCCGAGCTCTCCGCCGGCCTCCTCCGAACTTCCTCGGGGTTGAGCCCAGCATGTATTTTATTGAGTTTATATATTGAATTATATTTATCTACCGGATGGAAGCCAAGAGGTAAGGGTCTAAAGTTTGTTTTGGCTTTTTGTTTTCCTTCTCGGGAAAATAAGCTCTAACGGAACGGTTTTTTCCCGGAACTAAAGGCTTGGAGTCGTGTTGTGGGGGGGACGTAAATACTCGGGGCACGGCGGGGATGAGGGCTTCCTGGGCCGTTGCCCCGGGGTCTGGCTGAAGCCTGCGGGGCA
Source organism: Zapus hudsonius (assembly GCA_004024765.1). Classification (NCBI taxonomy): domain Eukaryota; kingdom Metazoa; phylum Chordata; class Mammalia; order Rodentia; family Dipodidae; genus Zapus; species Zapus hudsonius. The sequence goes on along the minus strand of PVHP010003082.1, from coordinate 81,530 downwards.
CTTTGAGCTGTGGAGGGGACAGCTTGCGGCCGGGGACCCCCGTCCACCCCCGAGCCAGGGTCTCGAGTGGAGGAAGACCCACGGGACACGGTCGTCGCTGGCCTGGGTGTTTCCGGGACCGGGTCAGGTGCTTGGGGCCTGACTTTGGGGTTCCAGGGAACTCGGGGTGACCCCCCCCACGTCCACCGATGGATGGATGGATTGATGATTGATTTTTCATCCTTGAGACCATAGGCCTTTGTCATTAGCCGACTCATGCCGGGCGACCAGGACTTTGTTATTTTCGTGAATGCCGAGGGCCGGGCGCCGGGCCTCGGGAGTCCTCCGAACTGAAGTTCGAATCCTCTGTGCGCTCGCTGTGTGACCTTGGGTGAGTCCACTCACCTCTCTGACCCCATCCCTGTCTGATGAGTGACGTCATGGAGTCGTTTCGCAGAGGCGTGGTTTCTTTTTTTAAAAATGCTATTTGCAAGCAGAGAGAGAGAGAGAGAGAGAGAGAATGGGTGTGTCAGGGCCTCTACCTCTGCAAAGGAACTCCAGATGCATAGGCCACTTTGTGCATCTGGCTTTAGTGAGCACTGGGGAATAGAACTCGGATCATTAGGTTTTGCAGGCAAGTGCCTTAACCTCTGAGCCTGTCTCTCCAGCCCGAGACGTGTTTTTAGTACCCTGCCTGGCACCCAGCTCGTCATAAAGAAAAATTGACAGGGGCAGCTTTGGGAGCCAAGCTTCTCTTTGGTTCTGCCATCCTGGGAATGTCATCTCGTCCCTTGGGCTTGCCAAGAGGTCATTGCTTTGGGGAACCCAGAGAAGTCCGGCATATCATGCCACCTTTATGCATTTCATTTTCCCCACCTGATGGCACCCAGCTAGACAGGCTGTAGCTTTCAGTAAGGGATAGCATCATGAATGCAGTCTCTAAGACCTGTGCTTCTTGAAGTCACTCTGGTCTCAGGGTCGCCTCGAACTCACGGTGATCCTCCTGCCTCTGCCTCCCAAATGCATTACTTTCCACCTGAAGAACCTTAGTGACTGGTGATGGGAACTTCACAGAAGAGTTTAAAAAAAGAAAAACAAAAACCCTTGGTGCTCTTAAAATTAAGCTTTTGGACTGCTCGGTTAGCACCTCAACAGGACCTAGATATACACCCGGTCTCAGTCCTCCTGTGGGGGCCTCGGAGCTACCTCACAACAGAAGACCGGGACTCCGGCAGAGCAGGAACCAGCTCCAGCTGTGTGCTGCACAGCCCTGTGTTTTCTGTGGGAAAGTTAGACCACAGAAACAAGTTAGGAAAGTTTCTCACAATCCCACCACCTAAAAAATGACCTCTTAATTGTGTTTAACCATGTCAGAGATCAAACCCAGGGCCTCATGCTTAACCAGGCTTAACCTTTTGACCTGTTTCATTGCAGTCTTTTGTTTTGTTTTGTTTGTTTAGGTTTTTCAAGGCAGAGTCTCACTCTAGCCCAGACTGACCTGGAATTCACTATGTCGTCTCAGGGTGACCTTGAACTCACAGCAACCCTCCTACCTCTGCCTCGGAGTGCTAGGATTAAAGGCATGTGCCACCATGCCTGGTTTCATTGCTGTGTTTTTCAAAAATACTTGTTTGCTTATTTACAAGTAGAGAGGCAAGAGAGAATAGGCACACCAGAGCCCCTAGCTGTTGCAAATGAACTCCAGATGCATGTGCCACTTTGTGCATCTGGCTTTATGTGGGCACTGGGGAATTGAACTCTGGTCATTAGACTTTGCAGGCAAGCGCCTTAACTGCTGAGCCATCTCTCCAGCCCTCATTGCAGTTTTGTATTCATTTACACATTGGGATCCTGTGGGTCCATAGGCAACCATTTTTTCAGTTCAAAGGCATAAACTTTTTTCCATACCATCGGCCTCCCCAGTGCTGAGATTAAAGGTGTGCACCACCACACTGGCAGTTTAGTTGTTTTTTAAAACCATGGCACTGTATTATTTATATTCAGTGAAGATTGTTGTACCACACTATTCAAACAACCCTAATCTGGATTCTTCTGCTTTTGCCAGAAAAACCGTCTCTGAAGTGAGAAGCTGTCTTCAGCCGTGTGTCCTGTGGGAGATCACTGATGGTTACGTAGCCTCCCTGCTGCACAGGCAGGTCCTCAGGTGAGCTCTGCAGACTCATTGGGAAGTGGGGCCTCTCCTGCCCAGTCTCCTTACCTTCCTTGTGGTTAAACCAGCTGGGTTAAATTAATCTGGTGTAAGAATCACTGGTGGGGCTGGTGGTGGCCCTCAGTGGTAGTGCATCTAGCCCTGGGTTTGATCCTTAGCACCACCAAAACAAGAACTGTTTTCTGCAAGAATGCCTACGCTTTTGGACTGCTCTGTTGGCACCTCATGTTGGCAAATCCCTGGTGACATTGGACAGGTGTGAGTCATTGTTGAAGGAGAAAACTCAGAAGTCCCCACATATGTTCATGTGTCAAGAACCTAGCATGAGCTTTTGATTCTAGATAGTGTTCCATGATGGGTGCTGCTTTGAGAATTAACCTGACAAAAAGATGGTTTTTCCAGAAATCTGGATTTATGCATAATTCAGTGTTAGCTGGACTGATTTTGTGGTTTGGGTCAAATGACAAAAGGTAAAAGCTTCTAAAGAAATGATCCAGTAGGGGAGGTGTCCTGATCAGTGCTCTATACTTCTGGCTGCTCTCCAAGGCCTTCTTTTGGTCAAAGAGTTACTTGTGATCAGGTAATACTGTCATGTACACTGCAAACTCTCCAGTGTAGAGCTACTGCCCGCCACACTGCCTGCCAGTGGACAGAAGCACTTCTGCTCTAAAGTCTTCATCAATCCTTCACAGTATGGGAACAGTAAGAACAGTGGTTTTAAGTAATACGTGAAGTCAGACTTTGTGAGGGAGGTATGGATGACGTGAGGCACATGACGTGCATGTAGGTGGATGCGCACATGCAAAGGCCAGAGGAGAACGTCAGGTGCGCCTTTCTTTTTCTTGAGTCGGAGTCTCTCCCTCAAAGTTGAGCTCCTGTATTTTTGTCAGTGAGCCCACCCCACTCCCGGGACTGGGGTTACAGCCTTGTAGGGCCACAGCCAGCTTTTTGCATGAGTGCTGGGGAAATTGAACCCTCTTGCTTAAATGGAAGGCCCTCTGACCTGCTGAGCCATTTCCCGAACTTAAATTTATTCAAATTAATGGACTATCATATGTCCTGAAATCACGTACAGTACTTTTTGCCTTATTAGTGTGAAAACTACTTTTAAGAAATATGTGTGCACGCTGGGCACGATATAGGCGCCGGTAAGCTTTGTTGAGCTAAACTAAAATGATGATGACAATAAGGAATTTTGTTTTACCAAACGTGGTGGTACACATCTTTAATCCCAGGTCTCAGGAGGCCAAGGTAGGAGGGTGTGAGTTTGAGGCCAGCCTGAGGCTACACAGTGAACTCCAGGTCAGCCTGAGCTAGAGTGAGACCCTATCTCAAAAAAAAAAATACATACGTTTTCAAAACAGAGTAAGGACTAGGAAAGAGTAGGGTGCTCAATGGAATAGGGTTGGGGAGTCGACAAGACACGGTAATAGGATGGAAATATGATGAAATTGTAATTTGTATGTTCATATATTAAAATTTCGGTAAAAATGCTTTTAAAAAATAAAAAAAATCATGTTTGATTGTCCCATCAAGTCTTTTGCTATCAAAATGAAAGTGCTTCTTGGCTCTCCAAACATGGAGGGTGCTGCAGAGACTGCACATATCTAGAGGACATAGCTTGACTTGGAGCTGCGTGAGCAGAAGATATGCACTCATTAAACTTGTACCCTTGCCAGGCGCCATGCTTTCTGTTAAGAAGCTTCTGTAGGAAGTTGGGACTTGGGCCGGGGAGCTGTGAGTGCATGCCCGGGAGGGTGCTGCACCCTGCCCTCAGCCTGTGTGTGTCCATCCCACATGAACATGACCTGCCACCGCTCCTCACTGTTTTCCTCCCAGGGTTTGCGGCAGTCTGCAGACATGTTCACCGTCTCTCAGACTTCAAGAGCATGGTTCATCGACAGAGCCCGGCAGGCGCGAGAGGAGAGGATGGTGCAGAAAGAGCGCGAGCGTGCAGCCGTGGCCATCCAGGCCCACGTCCGCAGTTTCCTCTGCCGAAGCCAACTGCAAAGAGACATCAGGTGGGCAGGGCTTCCTCCTGTTCCGGGTTATAGGAAATAAAGGAGTGTTGCCTTATGCTGCTGGAAAACCTTCCAGGTCTGTCAGCTCCTCATTAGAAATGTCTTTTTTACCTTTCCTTCCCCAGGAGAGAGGTTGACGAGTTTCTTAAAGCAGACGACTCTGGGTCCAGTAAAAGAAGTGCACTCTGTGTTTTCAAGATTGCCAGGAAGCTGCTGTTTCTGTTCCGGATGAAAGAGGACAGTGAGGTAAAGAGTGACGGCAGCCGTCCTTCATTCTGTTTTCAGGACTGAGTGTTTGACAAGTGCAAGCCCTCGCCCTACACCTGCCCTTCCTTCTCCTGGCACCTGTTTGGCAGTAATTAAGTTGTTTCTGGAGGTCTTCTCTCACTGATTGTTACAAGTGGGAGCCAGGCTGCCAGGTTACATGAGTGAAGACCTGTAGAGACAAACCACAGTGTGATGGAGGAATCAATTATGATTATGCAATTGGAACCCGGAAGGCTACACTACACCATCAAAGGAAGCAGTCGGATCTGCTTCCTGCTCCGTCCACCATGGAAAGTGGCCTGTGAGCTCCACAGCAGTGGACCCATATGCCAATGCTTTTGTTTGTTTGTTTGTTTTTTGTTGTTGTTTGTTTTGTTTTTTTTTTTTTGCTTTTTAGAGGTAGGGTATCACTCTAGCCCAGGCTGACCTGGAATTCACTATGTAGTCTCAGGGTGGCCTTGAACTCACGGCAATCATCCTACCTCTGCCTCCCGAGTGCTGGGGTTAAAGGTGTGCACCACCATGCCCGGCAAGAAAGCAATTTTTTTTGTTGTTTTTTTTTTGTTTTTGTTTTTGTTTTTTTGAGGTAGGGTCTCGCTCTAGTCCAGGCTGACCTGGAATTCACTCTGTAGTTCCAGGCTGGCCTTGAACTCATGGTGATCCTCCTACCTCTGCCTCCTATGTGCTGGGATTAAAGGTGTGCGCCACCACAAGAAAGCTACTTTTTAAGTGGGATGTGTGGTAGAACAAGACTGATTTATAAAAATACCTGTAGGGATACTGTCAGCTTGAGATCCTGTCTTTAGCCTGTGATCCTTAGTTTCCTCATCTCTAAGGAATTAAATGATTGCATATAAATGACCCACTTGACATGTTCACTGCACGTGTATGCCCCACCACCAGATGTACGTAAGCTCCCTGTCATCCCAGGCTTCAATGAGTTTGGGAATTTATAACCCTTTTTGCTTCTGCAGAGATTCGAGAAGTTGTGTCGTTGCATCTTGAGCAGCATGGATGTTGAGAACGAGCCTAAGGTAATTGAGCCAGGAGCTGGGAGTCTCCTACAAGCTCTTGGGGGCTAACTGATTTTATTCTAGAAGCTTCTAATCAACGTTAGGGCAATTCACACAGATATGGAAGTGTAAGGGAAAGCATTATCAAACTGAGTGATTGATTCCTTGGTGCTCGTTGTTCCAAAGCTGTGTTCTCTTGCATCTTACTCAGGATAGTTAGGCCGGGCATGGTGGTGCACACCTTTGATTCCAGCACTCGGGAAGCAGAGGTGGGAGGATTGCTGTGAGTTTGAGGCCAGCCTGAGACTACATAGAGAATTCCAGGTCAGCCTGGACTAGAGTGAGACCCTACCTCAAAAACAAAACAAAAAAAAGATAGCTAATTCACTTTTTAGGCACTTTGGTCTTTGGGGTTAAGTGTTAAGTCCCAAAGTCTGCTTGTTCATCTCCACGGCCTTGCTATCTAACAGTCAGTCCAGGGCTGATAGGTAGCGTTTCTACCTTATGACCTCTATAACTGTCTGTGGCACTTGTCTTTTCCCGCCTGTAGGTATGGTACGTATCCCTGGCTCTTTCCAAGGACCTAACTCTCCTGTGGATTAAACAAATCAAGGATATTCTGTGGTATTGCTGTGTGTTTCTTGAACAGCTGAAGGTAAAAAAAAAACAGCCACTATCCCCTTCCCCCAGAAAAAAACCCTGCAAATCTGTGCTCCTCATCTGACACCTTCAGTGTATCTTTCCCAAGTCCCCATCATTTCCTCATTGCTTCTACCTTTGGAGGTCTGTCAGAATCGGTGGCTAAGCCACTGTTCTGTGAGGCAGCAGGTGGATGCTGTTATCGTGAGCCCTTCCTTGAAAGTGCAACATCAACTATGTTTGCCACAGCCTCACTGCCAAGGAACCTGTCTTCCTTCCCATCCTCTTGGTGTAATGAATACTTTATGGTCTGTATTAAGATACCAATTGGGCCTCTGATTACAAGGAACATACAGAAACCCAATATAAGCACATCTACTAATGCAGACAGGCTAAGCAAGGAGAGCTTTCGAATGCATTCTAACCAGGCTGCTGGGGATGACTGGAGCCAGGGTCTTGTGGATTCTCCTCCTAGTTCTTTGTATCTCTACTGCCCTTATTGCACACCACTTCCTCTCCTCCTGTAATTGCACAGCCAGCAGTTCTGACCTCACATTCTTACTCTCTCTGGCACAGAGGAATGGGAGGCTTCTCCTGGAAGCTCAGAAATCCAGGAGGACTCCTCAAGGCTCAGCCCTGAAGCCATCTCAGTGTTAAGAGAAGTGGGATACTGCTCACAGCCCAGCCTGGTCCTGTGCCCACTCTTATGTTGTAAAAAGGCAGACAGGATGTGAGCAGACACAGTCAGCAGACTCTCCCATTTTGCTCATGGGGAAGGAGAGGTCTCAGGGACAGGATTAACAAGGACTCAGGTTATAGCTGAGCAGTGATGCAAATGTTCCCAAAATTCCCAGTATTCAGTCCCACCCACCCCTGTTGAGGTGCCTGTGGATGGCTCTTGTCACAGCCCTGCCAAGGCAAAAGTCAGCAGCAAGTCAGGTAAGACACAGACAGTGGTCTTTGCACACAGCCCTTGGAGCCCTGGGAACAGGCAAGTGATTCCTCTACCTTTGCCAATAGATTCTAACTGCTGTCTCTGCATTCCATGACAGATTGCTCTTTGAGATGAGGCCCTTCTACTTTGAAAACCCAAGAAAAGCTTATGTGCAAAACAAGATGCTAGAAAAAGAAGGCTGGGTTTAGAGCCAGGATTCTGCTTCTGGCTTCCCATAAGTTCTTGAACAGTCGCTTCCCTCTCATGCTTTCTGTGAGCTATGGTCTCTCGGTGCTCCTCCAAGGTATATGTGTGTGACAGGATCTCTGAGCCTAGAGAGCAGTCAGGCATTTTGCCCAGCTTACTCTTGTGAAACTAGGAAGATCCTCCTGACAATAACTAAGAATACCTGGACTCAGCTAGCTATCTGCTGGGCATTGTTCACAGTACTTGGTGTGCATTAATCCATTTATCCCTCACAGAAACCTTATGAGGGGGGCTGGGAGATAGCTCAGTAGTTAAAGGCACTTGCTTGCAAAGCCTTCTAGCCTGGGTTCAATTCTCCAGGACCCATGTAAAACCAGAGGCACAAAATGGCATATGTATCTGGAGTTCATTTGCAGTGGCAGGAGGCTCTGGTCTGCCCATCCTCCCACCCCTCCCCACTCACATATAAACAAAATACTTTTTAAATGTCTACAAAGACCCTATGAGGAAAGCAGTACAAGTATCTCTAAGCAGCAGATGAGAAAACCAAGGCAAAGAGAGGGTAAGAAAGTTGCTGAAGATCACACCGCTAGTAAGAAGGAAGAAGGAAGTAGGAGCCCAGGGTTCCTATGGTGTTTAAACATACGGCCATGGGTATGTTTAAATACCAGCCAGTCTGGTCATCCTGTTTCCGGTGAGTGTTCAGCTCCCCATTCCCAGCAGCGTTTGCTCCCATGGTTAAGCACCGGTGTGCTGAAAACCTAGGCTGCACCTTGAATCCTGACTTGTTCACTGCCATCTGAGTGTGCTGCAGTGTGATGGCAGAGGATGGGCCACAGTGTGGGATTGCAGCATGTGTCTGAATCTCACTCCCTTTGTTGTTTCCAGCCTGAAATCTTGCAAGATTCCAGACTCATCACACTGTACCTCACGATGCTTGTCACCTTCACAGACCCTTCAACATGGAAGATTCTCCGGGGAAAAGGTCTGTGGGACCCACTTCGGAAATCTTCCCTAGAGAGGGGGCGCCTTGTCTCCTGTGTGAGAAGGGAGGCTTGGAGAACATGCAGATGTGCCTGGCACTTCTGTCAGATTGCTTTGTAGTGCTCGGTGGTATACCCTCCCCTGTGGATTTCTGTTTCCAGCAGGATCCTCCTGCTCTCTATTTGTAGAACTCCCTCAGCACCTCAGCCTGTGAATGTCAGTATGCATTTACACCTGCTCATTTCATTTGGCCAGTCATTAAGTAGCATGTAATTCTATTTTGCCCATGAAATTTGCCTTGTAAAACAGCCTCCTTCCTCAGAAATTGTCCTTATTGTTTCATATATTCATTCCATCAAACTCTCAGCAAATAGCCTGCTGTGTGCCAGTACTGTGCTAGACACAAGAGATACACACATGAGCAAGACAGAAAAGGCCCCTGCCCTCTGAACATCATAGGTGCTCCCATCCTCAAGAACCTGGGGAGACAGTAGGACCTATGTCCCTGAAAGACAACTGTGCATAAGAAATATCTGAGGATAAATTGTAGCAAATATGTACAAACTTTTTTGGTTGTTATTCCCTACCTAATACATGATAGCAATTATTTATCTGGCCTTTCCATTTTCTGAGGTAGATGTTTGTTCTGTGCCATTTGATACAGGGGACTTGAGCATCTGTGAATGTTGATACCAGCAGGAAATGGAGGTCCAGCAGGTCCCCACAGATACTGGGGATAACTGTAGACATAAAATAACAAATATGGCAAGTGCTGGGAAGGAAAAGTCCAAGGGACAGGAGCTCAGAGGAGTTGGAGGAGGGCTGACCTGGTCTGGGGCTCAGGCTTTCCTGGAGACCTAGAGAGAGAGTTGGAGTCCAGAGTCAGGAGGAGGAGAGCCAGAAGTAGGGGGAAGTGTGCAAAGGCTTCAGATGAGTGAGAAGGGTTAGTTTTATGCCCTGTCCTGGAGGGCTGTCCTCTGGGAGGGACCTGATTCTGTTGCATTCTGTCCCTGCCGAGGAGCTTGTGTCCTGCTTGACTGGGTGAGTAAAGTGTTGGCCCAGGAAGTGGATGGAAGAGCTCAGCAGCCTTTCTTCTGACTAAAGGAGGAACAGACTCAGGACCCATGAGGTGACACTTGACCCTCTAGGAGAGAGAACTGTTTAGATCTAAAAGAGCATCATACTCCCCTCAGGCCCTGGGCATAGTTTTCTGTACTCCATAAACAGGTCATTAATAGCAAGAGACTTTTTTTTCTGAGGTTTTTTTTTTTTTTTTTTTTCATTTAGGTGAGAGCCTTCGACCAGCAATGAACCACATTTGTGCAAATATAATGGGGCATCTCAACCAACGTGGATTTTTTTCCGTGTTGCAGGTCTGTGACCCCATCCTGTAATAAAACCTCCCCGACGCCTGAGCTGGATTGGTTCATGAATCTGCACGTTTGGTGCTCCTCACTTTTGCAGGGAGAGCTGAATATACAGTGCCCTCTCCTCCCTTCCCCTGTGCTTCATGTAGAGGAAGACAGTGGTTCTAGGCCCTTGAATCCTCCACCTGATGGCTGGAGGCCACAGATCTGTTCTCCTAGCTCCTCTAGCTCTGTGTCCTTAAATGGGCTTCTGCCCACTCTGCACTTTATTGTGTTAGCTCTCATTCCCATTGTCAGAAGTCTGATCTCTTTAAAAGTGCTGTGGACTAGCTGGGCATGGTGGCGCACGCTTTTAATCCCAGCACTCAGGAGGCAGAGGTAGGAGGATCACCATGAGTTCAAGGCCACCCTGAGACTACATAGTGAATTCCAGGTCAGCCTGGGCTAGAGTGAGACCCTACCTCGGGGGAAAAAAAAAAAAAGTGCTGTGGACTTGGGTTCAAGCCCTTCCTTCCTTCTGCCTTGTACTGTGATAGGCTAGTCAGCAACCCTAAGAGGTAGTGTGCTGGCAGCACATGGCCTGCCTCTAGCTTTTCTTCTGTTCAACACCATAACTCTGAGCTGGTTCTAAACAGCATGGTGTCTTGACATTTAAGTCACATGTTCTTTATAGTAACTGATAGTAGTTTGGGTATTTTTGTGTTGTTACTCTGGTTTTGTTTTTTTCTTTCAAGAGAAGAACTTACACTGGGCTGGCCTCAAACTCCTAGGCTCAAGTAATCCTTCTGTCTCAGGCTTTGAGTAGCATGAACTACATTGGTGCTTCACTGTGCCCAGGTCTCAGCTATTAATTTTACTTTTTTTTTCTCTCTTCTTTTTTTTTCTTTCAGCTATTAATTTTAACTGTTGATTATTATTATTATTATTATTATTATTATTATTATTAACATATTTGAATTAAGGGGCAGAGTAATAGAATGAATACCCAACACTTGTTCTTTGCAAGACATGTTCCAGTACAGACGTTTTTCAATTATTTATTTATTGCGTGTGTCCATGTGTGTGCAGTGCCTCTTGCTGCTGTAATCAAGTACCAGATGCCTGCACCCCTTTTTGTGTCCTGCTTATGTGGGTGGCTTGGGAATTAAACCCAGGCTGGCATGCTTTGCAAGCAAGCATCTTTAACCCCTGAGCCATCTCCCAGCTTACAGTACAAATTTTATCTGAAGCACTATTTTACTTTTTACTGCCACTTTTTTAATGCACAAAGTGATGTAAAGTTTTAATGTATAAACTGATCAGTAAATGCTCTTTTCAGGTATTGTTGACCCGAGGCCTGGCCAGACCAAGGCCCTGTCTGTCCAAAGGCACTTTGACAGCAGCCTTTTCTCTGGCATTGCGGTAAGAACTACCTGAGAGCCTGGCTGCTTCTAAATGCTCTCTCCTCTCCTTCTGCTTAGCTTTTCTCTTGCTGCCTGAATTGGGCATGGCCTTGCCTGTCTAAGACTATGTCCCCAAGCATTTCACAGTGTGATCAGAAGGAGGCTGTGCATCATCCTACAGGGAACCACAGAGCTGATTGATAGAGGCCTATCCCAGGACGGAAGCACTCAGGGAACAGTGTTAGGAACACGGGCTAAACATACTGGGATGTGTGACGTTTGTCTTCACTTTGTTGATGTGCATGCACAGAACTGCCACATGGGAAAGACTTGGCTCGTATGGCTCCAGAGTATTTTCAAACTGATGCAGAAGTTAGCAACAGATTCTGGAAGAAATGGTGCCATGGTCAAGCCTCCTGCCCTGCCCCCTCAAGCAAATACACAATACTCCTCAGCACTGAGTGCTCTGAGAAGGCCTATGGTTCTCACAAGGCCCCTTGGGTTTCTTCACATATTTAAGTAGTGCTGTGTATTGAACCCAGGGCTTCATGCATGCTAGTTAAGCACTATACCAACTGAGCCGTGTTCTCAGCTCCCCAAAATAACATCTTTATTGGAACATAATTCACATATATTTTACACAATTGTGCAGTTAGTGTTCAATATATTCAGAGTATTACAACCATCACCACTGTGTAATCCCAGAACATTCTCATTGCCCCATATAAAAGAAAGTGTATTTATCAGCAGTTGCTGTCCTTTGTACTTACTCTGAACCCTTAGCAGCTCATCTGCTAACTGTGGGCTTGTCTGTTCTGGACACTTCACATAAAAGCAACCATACACTCTGTGGGCTGTCGTTCCCACTTTTTCATTGCACCGTGTGTTCAGAGTGCATCTGTGTTGTAGATGAAGAGCATAATTTCTGGGTCAGAGGGTGTTGGGGGGCTGCTCTTGAGGATCACGTGCACATAGTTGTCTGTCTGAATACGCTGATCTCTCTGTTCAGCCCTGTGGTCGCCGCACAATTTTCAGACAATCTGATGAGGCCATTCCTCATCCACATCATGTCTGTGCCTGCCCTCGTGACTCATCTCAGCATGCTGGCCCCTGAGGTAAGCTGCTAGAAGCTAACTCTCTTTCTGCTTTGGTTGTTAGAATTTAGAGAGCAAAACAATTTCTCCACTGATTCTCACTCCTTCCCCCAGTTTTTCCAGCTCTCTGCTTTTATTTTATTTTTTTACAATTTCACACATTGTACTCTAATCCCCTTCCCACTCCTGTTGAACCGCTTCCTCCTTACTGTTTTCATGTACATGTATTTGTTTATATTTATTTATTGGTGACCCACGTAGGATTGTTGACATGAGCATTGGTGAGGGGTTATAGGCAACTTACTAGTGGCTATGCCGCTAAAGAACATGACTCCCCTACCCCAGCAACCATTAAACACCAATAGCTCTTCAGGGGAAAGGTGGGGCCTCATGAGCTGCTCCGCCATTCACGATGGCCTGCTAATGGGTCCAATCAGTCTTGTGTAGGTAACTATGGCTGCTGTGAATCTCTGAGGGTAGCATCATGTCCTGTCCAGAAGATAGCATTCCACAGCATCCCTCCCCTTCCTCTAGCTCTTGCACTCTTCCCGCCCTCTTCTGTAGTGTCCCCCGAGCCTTGCAGGTGGCCCATCTAGTGATGAGCTCTCTAGTCACTTATTCACAGTCTGACCAACCACAACCATTGCAGGAAGCCACTCTGAGTGCTAATCTATGAGTATAAACATCTAGAAGGCAGTTTGACCACATGTCCATTTCACAAAACCACTGAACTAGCTTTCACCTCCCCAGGGCCTGTGGCCTCCCCAGGCTTTTGTCCAGGTTTACAGTACCTGGCATGTAGTTCCTCCTGTGGAAGGGGCCTCAAATCAGAAAGTGGGGGTTACTCCCATAATAACATTCCTAATGATATTGTGTTGGTGGGCACATCTTTCCTTGCAGGTCAGTATTTTAGCACTCAGGGCACTAAACAGGCTAAGACCATTGATGACCTTTCACCCCAGCAGCCTGCACAGCATCTTCCAACACTGAGTCAGCTAGCCAGGAGTGAGGAAGCTTCCAGCTCAGTTTCAGCTTGACTTCTCTGTGTCCTGTACCTGAAGCATATAACATCTACAGCATTAGGGTCTTAACATCTAGTCCTGGTGGACAACCAAGAGCAATGTAATTAGCCTGTATTGTTTGAAGGGTCTCTGGGGCCTCCCTAACCTATGACTCAGCCTGGCGCTGGGATTTTTGTTTAATGATCTATGGCTTCTGGGCACAGCATCATCCACCCAGTGCAGGATACTTCCATTCCAATTTATTTCCTTCCTTCCCTTTTTTCTTTCAATTAGCTTTCAAAGTCACAGGTTTCCATGGTGCTTATTCATACCTCTTAGTTTGGGTTAGCCCTCCCCTGAAGCAGGTTGTAAATCTTGTCCTTTCCCTCCCTGGTGTTCAGTAGCACATTCCACAAGTGGGGGGTGGTCTGCACACAGTCAAGTTCATGCCCTGGTGGGAAGCTTCCTGTCAGCTTCCACTTTCATTGTCTGCCATTGTTTGCAGCGGCTCACTGTTTTGGAATCTCATGACATGCTTCATAAATTCATCATATTTCTAAGAGACAAAGATCAGTGCCGTAATGTATGTGAAAATTTAGAAGGATGCCACACGCTGTGTCTAATGGGTGAGTATTGGAGGCTGGGTTGTGATTGATTGTGGCCTTGGGGAGGCTTAAGTGTTTTGTTCAGATCATCAGTTATTTTTATTAACAATTGGCAGCACTTACTGTTAAAAAATATGTATTTCGACTCATAGTTAAAATACATGTAAAATTAATACTCATGTGAAAAACGTGGCAAATGAGGTACATGATGTCAGTGAACATTAAATTTCAGCCCTTGGCTCTCTGGTGGCAGAGGAAATGTAGAGAATGTTGAATTACCTGGATAATTCTTCCTTCAAGAGAAAGGGAAGGGTGCTATTGGGTGGGGCTCAGATTAAAGTAGAGTCTTCTTCACTGTGTTACTGTTTCCACTGTGGGTGTAGGTAGAAGCTTGTGAGCATCAAGAGACCCAAAGCTTCATTGTCTAATGAGAAAAAAATTAGATAGAAAATGGTTCTTGAGGCTGAACTCTATGTAAAGGAAGAATCTTCAAGCACACAAGGGATAGTGAAGTGCTTTGCTGAACATTGAATATAATGACCTCCCAGGATATTGAGTTACTGTAGTCATTCTTGACTCTTAAATGTTAGTATAACAGTAGAGTGTAATACCAAATGGCATGGACCCCTGGGCCTGATTTTTCCGTATGTATTCCTAGCATACTCATAGGACAAGTGGGGGTCGTTACTCCATTCTCCCTAATATGAAAACATTCAAGGAGTGAAGTGAGAGCCCCCTAGCTTCTCTGTGGCCAAGTCAGGGTGTTTCTCTCCAGTGGTCCCTTACATGGAGTCTCTTTTCACGAGCACAAGACCTAGCTGCCTGAGCAGAGAGCAGGGCTAAGAAGCCCCAGGGAATGCCTATCCATCCTGTCACACAGCTTCTCTCTGTAGGCAACCTCCTCTACTTGGGCTCACTCAGTCCCAGGGTGTTAGAAGAGGAGACAGATGGGTTTGTGAGCTTGCTCACCCAAATGCTGTGCTACTGTCAGAAGTATGTGTCCCAGAAGAAGTCCAACCTGACCCACTGGCACCCTGTCCTTGGCTGGTTTTCCCAATCTGTGGATTATGGGTAAGTCCTGGAGACATTGCTGCCTTCTCGGTTCTTTTCCACCTCCTTCCCTCCCTCTGCTCCTTCCTTTTTTCTTCCAGCTTCTGAAATTTTGCTTACTATAAAAATATATATTTCTTGTCTAAAACAGATAATATGACCTGGGGATGTGGTTTAGTGGTAGACAGCTAGCCTAAAAAAAAAATGAAATCCCATAATCTTAAAGCCTCAAGATAACCTGAGTGAACAGCCTTGCAATCTTTTCCTATATTGATACTTATTTTTACAAAACTAAGAACATAAAATTTTTCATTTTGTTCTTTCCCTTGATAAATTGTGAACCTTACCTATCCATACTTTTTTTTTCTTTTATCTCACTTCTATTGATTGAATGGGCTGCCATATCTTGGCGATGCTGAAATAAGACAAATGAGTCAAAAGATGGAAATCACCTCGGGCCCTTTCCACGAGGCAGAATAGGAATTTCGTATTTTAACTGAGAAGCATAAAAATGCTAGAGTAGAAGCACAGGAATCAAGTGAGGTATCCTCAGACATGACCTGGGAGACATGAGACTGAGGCCGCTATGATGTTAGGTTTTCCACTCCAGTGAGTCTAAGGCGTCAGGTCCCTGGGCATGGCCTGGAAGCTGGAAATCCCCAGACTTAACCCCCTTCCCTTGTACCTGAGCAACTTCCTTGAGACATGTCTAGTTAAAAGATACTGGTTGGGAGATGGCTCAGTGGTTGAAGTGCTTGCTTGAAAAGCCCGCCAGTTTGATTCCCCAGTACACACATAAAGCCAGATGCACAAAGTGGTGTGTGCGTCTAGAGGTTTTTTTTGCAGCAGCAAGAGGCCCTGGCATGCCCATACTCTTTCTCTGTATCTCCCTCTCTTCCTTCCTTCCTTGCAAATAAATCAATTTTTTTAATAAAAATAATTTTTTAATATTTTATTTATTCATTTTCAAGCAGAGAGGGAGAGTGAGCGAGCGAGCACCAGGGCCACCACCTGTGGGTCTGGCTTATGTGGGTCCTGGTGAATTGAACCTGGGGCCTTAGGCACTGGAGGCAAGTACCTTAACCACTGAGCCATCTCTCCAGCCAATAAAAATAATAAAATTTGTTTACAAGGAGAGAGAATGAATATATGTGCACCAGGACTCTAGCTGCTGCAAACAAACTCCAGATGCATGAGTCACCTTGTCCATCTGGCTTTATCACTTCTATTAGAAAAACTTTTAAAAAGACATTGCCAAGGAGCTCCCTATCCCTGTGTGACACCTGGAAAGAATGAAATGCATATGCTTGGAGCAGAAGAGCCCCTTAGTGGACAGCCTGGCCTTGGCTCTTCCTTGAGGGTCTTTGGGCAAATCTCTTCACCTTGGTTTTCTCATGTGAAATGTGGGGGAATCGATATAGTCCCTCAGATAGGGTTAGCTTAAAAAGTGGGTAAGACAATGTGCCCAAAGGGCATGTGCTGCAGGGAGGTGGTGCAGTGGTGAGTGTAGCTGCTTTCCACAGGGCATGTGCTGTGCTCATGGGTAGCCATTTCTGCCATGATGGTGTAGTGTGGGAATTGGCCTAGGGGCCCAAGCAGTGGGGTGACCAGCAGATTCCAGGAATGGGAATGGAATGAGGAGTGCAATAGAGAGGAGCCCCTGAGGAAGGAGGCACTAGGAGATGCTGAGCCCTTTAGCTCTGGAGCCATACCCCAGCCAACCAACAGCGGGAGGGCAATACCGTGGCATAAACTAGCTTTCATCTGCCAGGAAGAAGAAAGAGGTTGTGGTAATGCCAGGGCAGCATGGGAGGTTTGGATGCAGTGGCTGCAGACTCAGTCCTTTCCATATCCTGCCCGTGTGGTAGTTTATTCAGTCTTCCTTTTAGGTTTGGGGGGAGTTATGTTTTGTTTTGGGGATAGTCTCACGATGTAGCTCAGGCTAGCCTCTAACTTGCAATTCCCAGGCTCCTGAGTACTAGGTTACAGGTATGCAACACCATACCCTGCTCAGTTCTTTTTTTAATTATTTATTATCCTCTCTGCCACATGAGTGTCAGACCCTAGAGAGCTGCCGCTGGCCAGGTAGTGGGTAGAGCTGACACAGGGTTCTCTTGCTCTCTCCTAGCCTCAACGAGTCCATGCATCTAATCACCAAGCAGCTGCAATTCCTGTGGGGCGTGCCACTCATCCGCATCTTCTTCAGTGACATCCTTAGCAAGAAGCTGCTGGAGCCCCCAGAGCCCGCCCCTGCGCAGCCTGCATCCCCACAGAGTGTGCTTCCCGTGAAGAGTGAGTGGCCGAAGGCAGCTCCTGCTCCTTCCTGTGCAAATGCCTTTAGACCCTTTCTTCCTTGTTACCAAGAAGGACAAAGTCCATATCTTAACTTTTTTCAGTTGGGGCTCCTTATAAAGCAGCATTGAGTCTGGCCAGGGCAGAAGCAGGCACCAGGGAAAGGTTTCTTGTTTCTGTTCTGATCCAAGTGAAGGAAGTGCAACTCACATAAGGCCTGCCTGCATCACATCCTCAGTGTCAGGGTGGCTCTTCTGCCACAATGGGTGGTGACACAGCTCTGACTAGGACTTCAGCAGGGTCTGAACAGGAGGCTTAAGACAAAAGCAGAATTCCGTTCTGCCACACTTTCCCTCAAAATCATAGAAATTGACTCAGCCAGGCCCTTCTCCTCTCCCTCCCCTTCTTCCTCTCCTATGGGCCTCTGCATTTTAATCTTTATTTTCTTGAAATTAAGGGTTATTGCAGTTCTGTCCCTTGACAGGTGGCTAAGCTTCTCTTCTGTTGGGCTTCCTCTTCCCTCCATGCCAGGTCTCCTCAAGCGTGCATTTCAGAAGTCTGCGTCAGTTCGGAACATCCTCAGGCCTGTTGGGGGCAAGCGTGTAGACTCGGCGGAGGTGCAGAAGGTCTGCAGCATCTGTGTCCTCTACCAGACCTCGCTGACGACTCTCACCCAGATCCGCCTGCAGATCCTCACAGGTTTGCCAAGGCTCTTGCTCCCACCGCTCACCCTCGGTAGACAGCTTTTCTTGGAAAAAGTTGATTTCATCCTTTCTTGGCTTCCCTGACTCAGAAAATAGATTTTGAAGGAGAGTATTCTTGAACTATTCTTAAGGACTGGTGCACCTCAGAAAGTTCTAGCCAGCCTCAGTCATAGCACGTCCATTTTATTCCTGTTCCCTGGCTCATATTTTAGTTATAAAGTGCAACAGTTTAATAGGATTTTTTTCCTTAGTGAAATGCTAGAAAAAAAACAGGAAGGCAGAGAGAGAAAAAAATACACCACTTTTACTCTCACAACCCAATGATAAACATTGAATATGTTGTACATATAAACATATTTAAACTGCCGGGCATGGTGGTGCACACCTTTAATCCCAGCACTTGGGAGGCAGAGATAAGAGGATTGCCATGAGTTCGAGGCCACCCTGAGACTACATAGTGAATTCCAGGTCAGCCTGGGCTAGAGTGAGACCCTACCTCCAAAAACCAAAAAAAAAAAAAAAAAAATTTTATTTATTTATTTATTTAAACTGACACATATCATTTTATCTTTCCCTTTCCATTACTCATTTTATAAGCATTTTATCATGTCAGCAATTCAGAAACCTCATTTTTTTCGGCTGCATGGTATCTCATTGCGTGGAATTTTCTTTTTTAGCTATGCAAGAAAGAAAATTCTTTCTGTATACACAGAATTGGGCGTCAAGGGCTTTTTGGTTGTAGCACAGATGTTCTGGCTGTTGAGAGTACAAAACGTCCTTGTGACCTATGTGAGCCATTTAATGTATAAAGGAGTATCAGCTCTGCACGGCATACTTTTTAAAAATCATAAGTTGCTGCTACTTCTGTCTTTCATGTTTGTTATTTAATCCAGATATTTACAGAGACCTCTCTGTAGAGCACTGAGGACACAGGATGAGCAAGACAGCCAGGGACTCCATCCTAAGGGAACTGTGGTCTGTCAGTAGGAGTCAGCAGAGTGCTGAGCACTACAACAATGCAAGAGACAGTGTTGGCTGGACAGAAGCAGTTTGTCAGCCTCCCACTAGTGGTACCTTGGGCTGCACGATTGTTTGTGGTGGGTCTTTACCAGATCCTCCCACTGTGACAGCCCAAAACGCATGTAGACAGAGCTGCAGGCACAAACCATCCCTCCTGGCCTTGCAGATGTGGTAGAGATGGAAGGGGAGGGTTTCAGAGATGTCGCCGTAAGTCTTACTGATTGGATTTGAGGCATAGGACTGAAGGTGGTGTCAGGTTTGGGTTCCTCAGCACCTGTATGAATGGTACCATGTGCTAAGCTGGAGAAGCCCAGTCAGGAGCAGGGCCTATGGGGACTTCAGCTGTGTTGGGTTGTAGTGAGTGTGAGGTGCCTCCTGGGCATGCAGGGGGAGATATCCAGTGGCCTTTGAGCACTTTGCTGGTCCTGAGCAGTGAGACGGAGGGAGGGGGAGAGCAGGGGAAGAGCACACCTGTTACTTGTCTGTTCAGCTCTGTAAGGTGAGCTCACATCTAAACTCATTTTCCTAAATGGTAGAATAAAATGATATGTAGTCTATTCATTTAGCTGTATACATCTTAAGACAGGTAATAGAACATAACACTTTTTAAAAAAAAAATACTGCTTTTCTCCGTACATTTCCAAAGTGTCTCTGTTTCTGCTCCTCACATGCCCAACAGCACTGGAACTCTACTGTTCTCTGACACCTCTCCAGGGTTAGCAGCCTTGCTGAGTGTGGGGAGGCTGAGAGTGTTGTAGTCTACACCATGGAGTTCCAATCATGTAACATCAAGACAGTTGCTTTTCTTTTGTCCCATAAAGATTTATCATCTCCACAATATAACCAATTACTCTTTCTTTTGAATCTGTTTTTAAATTGTGAGATTTCTGGATTCTTTGGTGTGTGTGATGAAACACCAGCTACATGAAAACTACTTACACACTGAGCATTTGTTTAACCAGTATCCTGGCTGTTTTTCAAGGCCTCTTGTAACCATATCCTTATATTCTTGAAAACATATAGTCAAGCATTTGGGAATAACAACTTAGTTAATGTTACATTTCTTTGCCTCCTTTACAAGTCTTTCAGTTCACCTATAAGAATCCTTAAGTAGCATTAATGAAATGCCCCACAATGCCACCCTAGCTCATATCTGTCCCAAATAGTGTTTCATTGAAGACAAAATAACTCAGAGTGCCTTATAAAATGGGAGGTTTTAAAGGCTCAAGCTTGGAATTGTTTTCTCATCTATAAATGGGATAACAGCAGCACACCCTTAATCCTAGCACTCAGGAGGCAGAAGTAGGAAGATCGCTGTGAGTTCAAGGCCAGCCTGGGACTACAGAGTGTGAGTGCCAGATCAGTCTGGGCTAGTGAGACCCTACCTAAAAAAAGACCATAAATAATTTTTTTAAAAAACAGCTCCAATGTAGGTGGCTCTGCTTGTCTAAGAGTACACTTTACCTATATATTCAGCACACACGGAATTTCAGATCCAGACTTTAAGTCATTAGCCACAATATTATTGTGAAAATGTGCCCAGGCTATATGTAGGTGCCTGAGCCCTTGTGGCCCTCAGAAAACAGATTTAGAATGTTCTTGGTTTTACCTGTGCTTCTCCAGGCTTAATTGTGTGTAATACTTCAGAATGTCTCTGCTGTAGTCATTTATTGCTTTCCCATTTTTAACACAGAATAATAGGAGAACTCAAGAGGAAAGCTTTGCCAAATATTGGTGAGCCTGAAAAATGGTTTAAGGCAGTGATCTGCCTGTGGACCAAAGCCAGCCTACTACTGCTTTTGTAAATGGACTTTTATGAGAACATAGCCAGATGCATTCATTTCACCAATGCCCATGGCTGCTTCTGTGCTAGCATTGAATACAGTGACAGTTCAACTAAATGTGGCCCGAGGATTTCGTACTGATGGACCGCACCCAGCCCGCTGGCTTGGGAACACTGCTGTGACAGGTAGTGAGTGTAAGCCAGTCACAGCAGCAGTCTCCAGTCAGCTAAGAGAAGCGCTAAGCTGGAATACGTGCTGCCCACCCCTGCGTCCTGAGTGCCACCCAGTGTGCCAGCAAGTCTATACTCAATTAAACTCTGCTAACTTTAATTTGTTTCAAGATTTTAACAGAGATCATCTGGCCCACAGAGCCTAAAATTTACTTTGGCTCTTTCCAGAATCAGCCCTTTGCTGATTCCCTGATTTAAAACATAATTAGAGCTGGGCAGAGTAGTGCACACCTTTATCCTCACACTTGGACTGAGGTAGGAGGATCATTGTGAGTTAAAGGCCAGCTTGGAGCTACAGAATTAGTTCCAGATCAGCCTGAGATGGGGCAAATGATTTATTCTCCCTGTGCTTCAGTTTGTTCCTTTATAAAGTAGAGCTAGCTGCTCTGGGCGTCACAGGGACAGGAGAAGCAGAGTTCTTAGCAAGGCGTCTGGCACCTAGTCAGCATCCATCATCTGTTGTTCCCGTTCCTGTGCTGATTCTCTAGTTGCTCCTCTCACACACAGTTCAAGTGTTTTGTTTTTCCAATAGAAAGAAATAACAGACCAGCTGGAGCCCCACCTGAAGCTTGGGTTTCTCTATCCTTTTCCAGGTCTCACTTACCTTGATGACCTGCTGCCCAAACTGTGGGCATTTATCTGTGAGCTGGGGCCCCATGGAGGGCTAAAGCTGTTCTTGGAATGCCTGAACACTGACACTGGAGAGTCCAAGCAGCTCTTGGCCATGCTGATGCTGTTCTGTGATTGTTCCCGGCACCTCATCACGTAGGTTGACAGCTGGGGGCTCAATCCCTTTCCTAGAACTCAGAGAGGCCAAGTGGAAATGTTGGGAAGCAGATAACTACCAATGGGATTACGTCAGGTATGTGAGCCTGTGTGGTAGGGTCTTTATAAGGATTGAACCAGAGCTAAGCATAGTGGCTCACACCTGTGATCCCAGGTACTCAGGAGACCTAGGCAGGTCAGTCAAGCTCATGAGTTCAAGGCCAGCCTGAACAACATAACAAAAACCTGTCTCTCTCCCCTCCCCAATAGTCAAGAAAACATTCACAAAGCAAGTGGCATGTGCCAAATGTTCAGCAAGTGTTAGTTTCTTTTAGGGTATCTGGATCAGTACCACTGTTTATGGGCCTTGGGGTCTCTTAAAAATATGGCCAAATCACAGCTCAGCTATCTATTTCTTGATAGGTAGATAGTAGGGAAATCCCAGAGTCACAAAGCCATGGTGTAAATCCTGCTTTGGCTGTTTGCTGAGGCACCCAGGTTTCTCATCTATAAATGGAATAACAGCAGCACCTGCCTGTTAGACATGCCATAAGAATTAAAAGAGATTGTTAATGCCAGGTGCTCATAGCACAGTCTCCGGAATGGAGGAAAAGCTTGGGTCACTAGTATAAGCGAACTCTGGGAAAGATGCTTAAGCCTCAGTTTGTTTATTAGAAGAATGAAGATACCCTTGCTGATCTGATAGAGTAATTGAGAGAAGAAATATTTAGGACAGTGTCAGGCATTGTGGGAAATTAACACACAACAGTCCCGTTCAGTTCTGCTTATTAAATATGTGTGTCTGTTTATTTATTCTTTCTATTCCACTTGTCTCCAGAAGGCTGGTGCAGCTGACAACTAGGTTCAGTCTAGGAGATCTTAGCCAGAGAGGATTGGGGTCATGTAGGTGGCAGAGTATGTGAGTGTCCTGGGGCTTAGTGAGCAGGTGCAGGCAAGAGCAAAGCCTGTAGAGGCTGGGAAAATCCCCTAACTGCTGAGTCAGGGGCATCCTGAGCATGGGTTGTATTCTGAGGTGTTTGGAGAGTGTGCATCTAGTGAATTTTCCATTTGAGCTGTGTCTCACGTGTTCATTCATTCACATATTCTTTGAAGCATTCATTCATTCACTCACAGTTACCAAGTACCACCAGTATATTGTCCTAGCTATGGAAAAAGGCTGCATTCCTCAGTAAACACAGACTCTTAATCAAGACTCCTTCATATGCAGACATGAATGAAATATGATGAAAAAAGTATCACACATAGCATTATTAGCAAAAATATAAGAATAGATAGAGCTCATTTTTATCCTTAATAGTATTTTTTATCTTTTTATTTGGGGCAATTTCAAGTAAACAGAAGGCATAAAGACTGCTGTGCTGTCAGCACTAACAATGACTAGTTAACAGCCAGTCTCGCTTCTTCTAAACTCCCACGTGTGCTCCTCTCCCAGATTTTAGACATCATGACATTTTATCTTTATATGACAGGACATGTCTAGAAAAGGTAGAGATTATTTCTCGACCCTATTTGTTTTGTCTGGTAGACAGTGCTGTCTCATCTTTTTCCTTTTCTCAGTAGGAAATTCTGAATAATTTTATGTCTCATGTAGGATCCTTGATGACATTGAAGTTTATGAAGAACAAATTTCATTCAAACTGGAAGAACTGGTCACCATCTCCTCTTTTCTGAATTCCTTCGTGTTTAAGATGATCTGGGATGGAATTGTAGGTAAGATAAAGACACTATTGGTTGGTCTTGCACCCAGGGAGACCAGTCTATTACATCAGCTGGTTCTTAGCCTTATGTCTGCCAAGGGTAATAGAAACTGCACATTTATTCCTTCAGCAGGAGATGACCTCATAGGATGGTCTCTCTGCCAGGCATCCTTCAGGATTGGCTTCAGGATTGGCATCTGGGGGTCAAGGATTAGCTCTGGTGACTTAGCTTTGCTCTGACTCTCTTTGCATCTTCACATGGATTTTCACACAAATGGAATGTGTGCCAGATCACACTCACACGACAGTCCACCTCCTGACATGCTCAGTGTGTGCACTAGAGGGAGACACCCAGGCTCTACTGACATTTAGGACACTCCTAAGGGGCTTTGATTCCACAGAAAATTCGGGTGAGGGAAATGCAGCCTGCTGAGGGCCTCAGGATAAGTAAGAGCTGTCCTCCCATCCTGTGGCTCTGACACCTCTTCTGCAGACCTTCTTGTTTGTTTGCCCCATAGAGAATGCTAAGGGCGAGACCCTGGAGCTGTTTCAGTCTGTCCATGGGTGGCTGATGGTGCTTTATGAGCGAGACTGCCGGAGGCGCTTCGCCCCTGAGGACCACTGGCTGCGAAAGTGAGCACACCTGGGTGGGGAGGGCTCCAGGCAGCTCCTTGCCTCTGTACCCACGCTCCCCCCCCCCCAGCATTGGGACCTGAGTGCTTAGCATTTGTACTCAAGGCAGAGAGCCATTTTCTTGAGTTTATTTATTATTTGCAAACAGAGAGAGAAGAAAGACAGAGAGAATGGGTGCACCCGGGCCTCCAGTCGCTGCCAAGGAACTCCAGATACATGAGCCACTTTGTACATCTGGCTTTACATGGATACTGGGGAATTGAACCTGGGTCTCTAGGCTTTGCAGGCACATGCCTTAACCACTGAGCCATCTCCATCCCGAGAGCCTTTTTCTTGTCCTTCACCATGTCCGTTGTCTGCAAGAAGAGCTTCTTTCCCCATGAAGTACCTGTCCAGGCGCATCGCCTAGCAACTGCTTAGTACCATGACAGCAAATCCAGGTTACTTTCTGCAGCTGTTTTTCAGCTACACTAGAAAGAGAGGGTCTTGGTTAACCTAAACAACAGAGTGTGATAGTTGCATGGGAAAAACAAAGTTTTGGGGTGGGGAGGGTTCAAGGTAGGGTCTCACTCTAGCCCAGGCTGACCTTGAGCTTATGGTAATCATTCTTCCTCTGCCTCCTGGGTGCTGGGATTAAAGGTGTACTAACATGGAAATTTTTATCAGCAGAATTACCAGGATTAAAAACTGCCTTCAGCCGGGCGTGGTGGCTCACGCCTTTAATCCCAGCACTTGGGAGGCAGAGGTAGGAGGATCTCAGTGAGTTCAAGGCCACCCTGAGATTCCATAGTGAATTCCAGGTCAGCCTGGACTAGAGTGAGACCCTACCTCAAAAAAAAAAAAAAAAAAAAAAACACAAAAAAAAAAAAAAAAAAAAACTGCCTTCAGCTGGACATGATAGCACATGTTTTTAACCAACAGCAACTAAAGTCAAGAATATGTCAATATGTCTGTTATTAACTTGACAATTCATAAAGTAGTTGCAGCACTGGTACACCAGAGCAGGGGCTTACAAACTGTGTTCTAAAGGGTCAGATAGTTTAGGCCCTGTGGACCAGACAGCCTCTGTCTCAGACACTCCCTCTCTTGTCATGCCATGAAGGCAGCCACAGACCATGTGTATGAGTGAGCCAAGTGGCTAGGTTCCCATAAGATTTCACAAAAGGCAGACAGCCATGGAGTTGGCCCACATGCCCTAGCTTACAAAGCCCACACTGGAGAATGTTTACTTGTTTTCATAACTCAAGCCCATGTCTCTCTTCTTAAGGGACCTCAAGCCTAGTGTGCTCTTCCAAGAACTTGACAAGGACCGAAAACGTGCACAGCTGATCCTGCAGTACATCCCCCATGTCATTCCTCACAAAAATGTGAGTTGGCTCAGAGCTGGACTCCTGGTGGGTCTTTCTGTCCCATGTGGTCCCCGACTCTTCGTCCTTGTTACAGCAACTGGAAATGACTGAATGGTGTCACTCATTCTGCAAACTCAGTGATGGTCTATCTTACTCTGAGTACCATGTTGTAAACATAGAGAAGGTAGTGTGAAGTCAGGGGGTAAAAGGTGTATGCTGGAGGAGCCCCAGTATAGGGACCTGAGCCAGCTGTGGGAAGGGAAAGAAGTCAGGAGAAGGCCAACAAGCAAAAGTGGACAGGGCTTAAAGGCCTCAAGTGGAGAGAAGCCAGGTGTACAGTGTGGTTGGAGAGAGTATGAAGGAGGAGGTTAAGAAGTAAAGCTGAGGGCTGGAGAGATGGATCAGCGGTAAGGCACTTGCCTCCAGTGCCTACAGTTCCTGGTTCAATTCCCCAGGAGCCACATAAGCCAGACCCACAAGGTGGTGGTCCTGGTACACTCTCTCTTTCTCTCCCTCTCCCTCTCTCTCTCTCTCTCTCTCTCTCTGTATCTCTCTGCTTGAAAATGAATAAAGAAAATGTTTTTTAAAAAAAGAAAGAAAATTGTCCAAAACACAAATTTAGAGACTTTTACAAACCTTATGACTCAGGGAAATTTGCGGAAGAGGGGTCAGAAAGAATATCAGAGTCCTGGGTGGGAGAATAACTGATGCATAAAAGGGAATGCCATCATGGATTCAATGGCTTTATCTAATAACCTATGATACTGAGCATATTGTTGTGTTGATATATATAATTTTAAGCCAATAAAAACGTTTAAAAATGAAAAAAAAAAAAAAAGAAGTAAAGCTGAGGGGGTTTGTAGGAGATAGAGCAAGAAGGGTCTTATCAACCAAGGCTAGGAGCTTGGGATCAATCCTAAACAGTCATGCTGTTTTAAGCTGAGAAAGTCCGTAGTCAGAACTGTGTTTCAGGGAGATGTTCCTGGCCAGATGTGAGGACCTGGCCAGAAGCAGAGGTGTAAAAACCAACTGGCCCACACCAGGTGGAACTGGAGTAGAAAGGTGACCAAGTCAGGAGGCTTGAGGAGCTAGCCTCTGCCTCCCAACCTACAGGCTGTGGATACTGACTACACAGCAAGAAAGGAGTGTTGGCCTAGAAGCACCATCCCCTGGGCTACATAGAAATGAGTGCAGCCGTGAGCAAGCACCAGGAGGTTCTGGAGCTCCGGAGAGCACCTACAGGCATCCACAGCTCTCTTGCCTTGCCCTGTAGTAAGCAGGGGAACAGGGCAGACAGATAGATCTAGGAACTCGTCACAGCTCCTTAAAAGAGAGGAGGACTCCAAGGAAGGAAATAGTATATCAGGCACTTTGTTGCTGAGACAAAATACTTGATAGAACTCAGTTTGAGGGAGGAAGGGTTTGCTTGAGCTCATAGTTAGAGGTCACAGTCCATCCTGGTGGGGAAGACAGTCCACAGTGAGGAAGCAGAGAGTAATGAGTGCTGCCCAGTCAGCGCTCTCCTTTATACAGTCCAGGACCCCAACCCATGGAGTGCACTGCCTACAGCTCAGTTCATCTAATCTAGAAAATCCCTAACAGACATGTCAAGAGATTGGTTTCCTTGGTGATTCTAAATCCTGCCAAGATGACAACCAGGAGAGTGTGGTGACACTTCACAGGGGATGAGAGAGATTTGGGGCGGGTCAGATATTAGGACAGGAGCATCCAGGACATGTAGGGAAGCACTGCTTATATCCTGGTAAGTGGCTGGATGCCATTTGTGCCTCCCTCCTTGGAAGATCCTAGAAATTCCCTCTTGCCTATTCTCTTGACTTTCTCTTTCCTTTTTTCTTTTTTTAAATATACATTTTTAGAAAAGGGCATAATATTTTTTGTAAATTAAATCTCACTTTCAGAGACCCTTACTGTTCTGTTATTGTTTGACCTTGACTTTAACACTTTTCAGTTGCTGTTCATTC
The DNA here is from genome assembly GCA_004024765.1 of Zapus hudsonius. Classification (NCBI taxonomy): domain Eukaryota; kingdom Metazoa; phylum Chordata; class Mammalia; order Rodentia; family Dipodidae; genus Zapus; species Zapus hudsonius. The sequence goes on along the minus strand of PVHP010003082.1, from coordinate 54,340 downwards.
CCTCCAAGCAGTGATGTGCAAATGACATGGCTATTTAAATTCTTACTGTACTTGACAGACTCTTAGGAATGAGGGACCTCTGGAAGATTAGTCAAGCATGCCCTCCTTGCGAGATCCCACGCCAACAGCATGCCTCTGGTAGAAAGCACACAGCTTAGCAAGCACTCTACATGTCATGGCGATTCCTCCTGTCTTTAGCTGACTCCTGCTCTACAATGGCTGCCCTGGATCTTTGAGCAGCCCCCAAGGCGGCTTCTCTAATCTGTTGTCTAAATCTCCTGAGACTTGCCGCCTGCTCCCTCCTGTTTGCCTTCTGAGTCATCTATTTTCCACATGTCACAGCTTTACTTTCTCCAGCTCCAGTCCCTCAGCTCTTGGCTGCCCAGGGTTTGATGGTGTCCTCTGTGTGTGTGTGTGTGTGTGTGTGTGTGTGTGTGTGTGTGTGTGTGTGTGTGTGTGTGTGTATGAACCCAACTTCTGGCCTTTCCATAATGTGTGGTCAGGGCTTGGCTCAAGCAGTGTCTGGGACATGGGGATTGCTAAAGGAGCAGCGCAGAACCTGCTCAGGTAGCTCATGGCTTTCACATTCAGATGCACTGCCTTCTATTCAGTGGTGTTGTATTTGCAAATCTAAGTGTTAAAGGTGAACTATAAAGAGTTTTATGTGTGTTAGTTTTTAGGACACAAACCACCACCATTCCCCACCCTTACCCTCCCAAACCCGGAGCTAGAGATTGAACTCAGGGATTTTTTTTTTTTTAGTAGAGTTTCACTGCAACCCAGGCTGAATTCACTCTGTAGTCTCAGGCTGGCCTCAAACTCAGTGATCCTCCTGCCCCTGCCTCCTGAGTGCTAGGATTAAAGATGTATGCCACCATGCTCCGATGTATCGGGATTTTGTGTGTGCTAAGAATGTGTTCTGACACTGAGCCCATTCCCAGCCTCACAGGTAGTATTTGAAGTTGGGAGGACATTGCTATCTAATAAAGTGAGCTGTCGGGGATTTCTTCTGGCCTAGGAATGCCATGGAAACAGAAGAGAATGGGGGTGCTATGAACAACAAAGTTTGTGAACCACTGACATCAAGTGACAAGGGCACTCCTGCTGTCTCTCCATCTATGCCTTTTACTTCTTAATAGAGGTTGTCTAAGACACCCTCTGCTGCAGATAGTGTGCCTGGAGCACATAACCTCTCTGTCATATTATATTGCACCACCCACCTTAACTGCTGAGTCTCTCCTTGACATCCTTAAGCCTCAGCTCTGCCCTACTGACACCAGCACTTTCCCTGCACTTACCACCTTGCTTTAGCGCCATTTCCTGCAGCTTGTCTCCTGACAGGGGCCTCAGGTCTCCACCTCTTGTTTCAGCTCAAAGGCCTAAGTGCTGTGGAACAGGCGGCTGTGTAGTGGTGGTCTGGATTGCATGTGGCGGTGTCCTGTCTGCTGTACAGTGAGATCTGCTGAGGTCACTGAGACCTCTCAGCCCCGTGAAGGATTGACAAGGTTGCCTTGAGCCTACTTCTGCACCCCAGAGAAATCCAGAGCCCAGTCCAAGCTTCCTGTGGTTCCTGGCAGGCCTACTCACAATCACCTGAGTGCAGTCTCTCTGTTCCACAAAACAGCCTCCCTCATCAGGTGACTTTGCTAAAGATTTGGGGTTATAGCAACAGTTGAGTCATGCAGCCCTACATGACTTAAATTCCTGTGCCTGAAAGTCCTGAGGCTTCACCCCTGTGGAAGGACTAGGAGTTCAAGTGTCTGTCCTCTCCTTTGCACATACACCTGGAACCCTCAGAGTTTTTGGTGGTCTGCAGAGCACAATTGTCCTTGTTCCTAAGCTTGAGGTTTTGCTGAAGGACAGTCTTTCCACTGAATGCCAACCCCCATCTTAGAAGCCATTGACATGCATTCCATTCTAGTCGCTTCTTGGCTGACTTAAATTTTTTTTAAAGGAAATTATGCTTCCAAACTCTTTATTTTTTAATTAAATTTAATTTTTTTGGTTTTTCGGGGTAGGGTCTCGTCTAGCCCAGGCTGACCTGGAATTCACTATGTAGTCTCAGGCTGGCCTTGAACTCATGGTGACCCTCCTACTTCTGCCTCCCAAGTGCTGGGATTAAAGGCACTTTAATTTAAAGTGCACCACCATGCCCAGCTCTTTTTTTAAAATATTTTTATTTATTTATTTACAAGCAGAGAGATACAGAGAAAGAGAGTGGTCACACCAGGGCCTCCAACCACTGCAAACAAGCTCCAGACACATGTGCCACTTTGTGCATCTGACTTACGTGGGTACTGGGGAATCGAACCCAGGTCTTTGGGCTCTGGAGACAAGTGCCTTAACTGCTGAGCCATCTCTCCAGCCCAGGTGACTTGCATTTTGGTATTTTTGTTTGACATCACTACTGACATTGTTTCTTGTTTCGCCTTTGCTTATTTCAGAGAGTTCTTCTATTTCGAAACATGGTTACCAAGGAGAAAGAGAACCTGGGGCTTGTAGAAACCAGCTCTGCTTCCCCGCATGTCACTCACATCACTATCCGAAGGTCGAGGATGTTGGAGGTGAGTGGCAAGGCCTGCAGGATCCCATCATGGAGAAGAGTGCTCTTTCAAGTGGGATATAGTGGGTGATCTGTTGCCTCCAAACTCTTCCTGTCTCCTTGGTGTGATGGAGCAGGAGAGGATTTGCTTATCCTGTCAAACTCTGCATAACTGCTTAGTCTAACAGGCCCTCAGTGTTGGGAACCCGCACTGTCTTTCCCCATGAGAGAGAGCCTTTGGGCTGGAGCACAAACTCCTCCGTGATCTGGGGTCGGGAGCTCAGTGCCATGGCCATAGTGCCATCCTCAGTGTGTGCTGACTCAGTGCCCAGCCTCCCACCTGAGAAAGCAGTGTAGCTAAGGTAGAGGTGCTTACTTCCTGGGTCACACACACAGGTACATTTATCGCACAGCTCAAAGCCTCTGTAGATGTAATGTTGCCCACCTAAGCCACACCCAGTATCCAGGATTATCACTGTGTCCTAAACCACTTCCTTCTGCGTGTCATGAAGGTTCATAATGTGTTATGTGTTTTGAGGCATGGGCCTATGAAGACCATCACAAAGAAGTGTGTTCCATGTAGTAGGATTTTAAAGCTCTCCCTGACTACTGCTGGGCATCACCATTGCCATGGACCTGTGATGTCTGTGCTGGTTAAGCCACACCCTCCCAGGGTTACAGGTGCACAGCCTACCTGAATGTGCTACCAGCAGTGGTAGTGGTGACCAAGCTACGTGATTTACTCTTCAGACCTTTTATCACACTCTGGCCACAGTTCCTCATTTGCGTGGCCTGCCAGTGAAGAGAGCCATGGGATCCACAGTAGCACAGGGCAGCACAGCTAGTCACCATGTACAGCATCACGCGCACACACACACACACACTGTCCACCATATCTTCATCTCTAGCAGCATGTTTGCACCATGACTAGGTCACCTCTTGCTGCAGAAATTAGTTCCCCTCACCTCTGGTGACTAACACCAGGAGCTGTTGGGAAAGACCATGTGTGTTCAGAAGTTGATGTTTGACCCTGTTAAAAGTGTGGCTCAGTGGCAGAGCACTTGCCTAGCATTTGTGAGACCCTAGTTTCATCCCTAACAGTGGGGAAAAAAAGTAGGGCTAAGGAACTTAAATGCTCTCAGGGGCCCTGCAGATCATATGTGTGAGCAGAGGCAAAGCTTGAACACTTGGTTTGCAAATAGAAATGTTCTCCAGCCCATTTCTCCCAAGCCCTAGCCCTCTGTGTACTTCTACTTAAGAAGAACAACTCCAAGTGAGTAGGCATTCATTGTCTGACATCCAGCCTCAGTATAGTTTGTGGTGTGTGCCGAGACTGGAAAGATCTCAAGTGTCATTGCTGATGGGAAATTCACCCAACAGCCCAGTTCTACAGGGCTTGGAACATCCCTAAGGTGTTCTTAGACTTTAGGCAAAGCCTGTTTTCCTCTTTGCTTTCTAGGAGAGCATACTTTGTCATGAACTTGAATTAGAAAATGAGATGGTCATTTATTCTGTGACCCTATTTCTCATGAGACAGTGGTTTGGCTATTAGAACATAGATGCCCATAGCTTCTGCTTGCTGTGGACACATGGGGGCATCAAGAAGCTGATGTGTGGCTCCCACTCTTCCTCCTTGGCTTCTGGTGACTTTCTAGGTGTCAGTCTCCATGCTGCAGGAAGGCACCCCTTCCACAGGGTGAACTTAGGCTGGTTGCCCTGTCAAAGGCAGAACTGAGGCTACAGAAATTATTTGTTTATTTGTAAGCAGAGAGAGAATGAATGGATACACCGGGGCCTCTTGACACTGTGTATGAACTCCAGATGCATCTGGCTTAGTGTGGGTACAGAAGAATCGTCAGGCTTTGCATACAAGCACCTTTAACCACTGAGCCATCACTCCAGCTGGAAATCTAGATTTTCAATCTAGTTCACTTGGGTATTGGTGACAGAGCCTGGCCTGGAAGCCAGGCCTGTCTTTTTGACCTCCAAGTCTCCTGTGTCTACAAATTGAAATCCCCCGAAAGACCCCCCTCCAATGAAACCTGTGTGTAATACTCACACAGGTTCCCAGAGGGCAGGAGTGTGTGTCAGGGGAGGCAGGTGGCAGAAACTTCTTAAGAGACTAACATGGAACTGATCAAACCAACCAACATCTGAATCCAGCAGGTGCTCCAGGAGCAGTCATGTGCCAAGTATATCACATGTGCCATCCCACTTAAAACCCCCCCCACACACCCATACTTCCATGGATTGGGGTTAAAGGGGTGACTTCAACTCCTCGGCCATTCAAACATGTTGGAGTCCTCTGCCCAGCCTTATTGCCTTGCCAACAAAATGATCCGTTAAGCTCATGGTTTTAATACTGCATGGCAACTTCCTGCCCCCCTTTCCATAATTGGTTCTCAAGCTTTATTTTAAAAATATTTTTGTTTATTTGAGAGACAGAAACAAGCAGACAGAGAAAGAGAATGGGCCTCCTGCCACTGCAAACGAATTCTAGATGCATGTGTCACTTTGTGCATATGGCTTCCTGTGGATACTGGGGAATGAGATCTGGGCCATTAGGCTTTGCAAGCAAGCTCCTTTAACCATTGAGTCATCTCTCTAGCCATATTTATTTACTTTGAGACAAGATCTCTCTATAGCCCAGGCTAGCCTGAGGCTGACAGCAATCTCCCTGTCCTCCTGCCTCAGCCCCTGAGTGCTGGAATTGCAAGCATGAGCTACCACATCCTGCTGGTTCTCAGACTTTTTATCACAAAAAGTGCTTTTGAGGTATATCTGTGTTCTTGTTCCTAATGGGAACCTCAAAGACCCCAGCAGTAATTTTTCCTTGGCACATTGACTTAGGAGTCCAGCCCTGAGAAGATTCAGAGATGCTGTAGGAGTCTTTTGGATCACTAAGTGAGCACAGCAAGAAGACAGCAACCAAGACTGAGGATGGTCTGTCTAATGTCAGCTAACGTGACAGTACTGCCATTGTGACTAAAAGGGACAAGACATCGCACAGTCTTGGCATATGAAAGCTGATGGGGGCTGAGGAGATGGCTCAGCCTGCATTCAGTTCCACAACCACCCACATCAAGCTCATGGGTATTCAGTTGTAGCAGCAACAGACCCTGGTGCACATGCACATAGACATACCCTTCCCCTCACTGTGTGACAATCTTTAAAGTTTTGGCCCTGATCATGGAGCCTATTGTGTTAGGCCAACCCCAGGCCCTGACCTGTTCACTAATATTTATTATCTACTCTCCAGAATAAAAGCCCTTAGCACCCAGCTAGCAGGTGCACATTGCACGACCTCAGCCGATGAGAATCCAGAGGCATACTAGACAGGTGGTTCTGGAGTTGTCCTGGGACCATGCACTTCGGGTTCTAGGTAGGGAAGGTGTGCCCAGTGGCTGCATTTACTGTTTCCAGTGCTGGGAACACACCCAGGTCCTGGTGTGTGCTAAAATCACTATCTCATGCTACTGGAGCCTCACCCTACAAATGGCTATATTTTGAGGGAGCTGGCCACAAGCCAGCAGAGTGCAGACTTCCTACTGTTGCTATCCTCATAGGGACCCAGCATCACTCCTGCACACTGGGCTCTGCTTCCTACCTTTGTCCTCTGCCATTCACCAGCCTACTGCTAGTAGATCTTTCTAGAACAGAAGGCCAGTCCTGTCACTCCCTGCCTGGCTTCTTATGACCCTCTCCCACAGCTGCCCTAAGAATATAACCTTGATTCCTTAGCAGGACTCCCAAGGCCCTCTGTGATCTTGGGAAAGACACCAGGAACCAGGGGGTTTCTCGTCTTACAGTGTTCTGTAAATGTAATTATTTTTCCATAAACTAAAAGGTACTCTTAGCATTAAAGAAGGGCAAAGAGAGATCCATCTTCTCCCAACTTCCTCTGCCTTTGATGGACCAGAGCTTGTCATGACTCATTCTGTCTAATATCCCTGTCTGGCTTCTCTGCAGTCCCCTCTTGGCAAAGAGTAACATCTCCCAAATGAATCCTTCATTTAGTTCTCATTGAGAGGTGAGAGAGCCACTCTTCTGCGGGCCTGGGTCCTGGCTTGTATGCTTAGTAACTCCTGAATAATGCGAAGGCCCCAGGCTCCTCACGGCTTGTGATTTTTGTCTTGGCAGGACGGCTATGAACAGCTCCGGCAGCTCTCCCAGCATGGCATGAAGGGTGTGATACGAGTGAAGTTTGTCAATGACCTTGGGGTGGATGAGGCCGGGATTGACCAAGACGGTGTCTTCAAGGAGTTCTTGGAAGAGATCATCAAGAGGGTGTTTGACCCAGCACTCAATCTGTTCAAGGTGGTTAAGGGTGCACAAGCTGACTGAGGCAGCACCAAGGGGACCGATGAGGGAAGAAGACAAGCCCTATAACTGCCTCTTCCTGTCCTTTTGCCTGGCAGACAACCAGTGGGGATGAGAGGCTGTACCCCTCGCCCACATCCTACATTCACGAGAATTACCTGCAGCTCTTCGAGTTTGTGGGGAAGATGCTGGGGAAGGCTGTGTATGAGGTAGGCATGTGAGGGATCCTGGGACAGAAATGCAAAATGCCACATGAGCGCTGTAATCCCAGACTCGGGGAGCTGAGGTAGTGGGATCATGGGTTTAATGCCGGCAGGGGATATATAGCAAGACCCTGTCTCAAAAAGAAAAAACATCAAATGGCATGTGAGAGATAGCATGGATTTCATGTACTTCGGTGTGCTCAGGCTAGCAATGTTGGCAACCTGTGGTTCTGATAAAGGAACCAGGGTCTGATGCACATGTGCTCAATGCTCTGCATCTGTCTGTCTTCTCAACTCCTCGCTCTTCCAGTGTCTGTGACAGCTGCCATTGCCACTGCCTTTGTTCATGAGTGTGACAGCTAAGGCTCTGAGAATTCCCATGAGCAGAATTCAGTCCCAGGCCATCCTGAGTCCTCAGGTAGCCCTGTGCTTCCTGGAGTGAGGGAGTGCATGTGGAGTGGTATGCTTGGTTCTTAAAGGGGAGCACCATTTTAGGTTCTTCAGTGGTGGTATTTATTTTATTTATTTTATTTATTTATTTATTTATTTTAATATTTTATTTATTTATTTTCAAGCAGAGAAATACAGAGAGAGAGACAGAGAGAGAGAGAGAGAGAGAGAGAGAGAGAGAGAGAGAGCACACCAGCACCACCACCTTGTGGGTCTGGCATATGTGGGTCCTGGGGAATTGAACCTGGGGCCTTAGGCATTGGAGGCAAGTGCCTTAACCTCTGGGCCATCTCTCCAGCCCTTATTTTATTTATTTTAAGGTAGAGTTTCACTAACCCAGGCTGAGCTTGAACTCACAGCGATCCTCCTACCTCTCTTTCCTGGGTGCTGGGATCAAAGGCCTGGGTGTGGTGTGTCACCACCCCCAGCCTTATTTTGGTTTTTGTTTGATTGGTTTGGTTCTGGGGATGGAACCCAGAGCCTCATATGCTAAGTACTCTCATCACTGAGCCAAGCCTCACACAGCCACACCCAGCATTGAAATCCTCTATAACTTCACAGGGAGCCAGAAGTTCCTGGGAGTTGGCCCAGAGGCTAAAACAGAAATGTTGGGTATAGCCCATAGCAACCCGACAACCCAGCAATGTGACTGGCACCCATATCACTTTCCTTCTTTAAACTGCTTTTCCTCACTGGTCAAGAGGGATAAGAAAAGCTGTGTGACTGGGTTGTCACCTGTGGTATGTGAGGCCATGCATATAAAGCCTTCAGTCCATTCACCATATAAAGTACAAGCCCGTTCCTTCTTGCATCGAGTCCTCAGAGTAGAATACACAGGGCCTTACAGCCCACCCTCCTTCACACATAGCTGTAGCCAGACAGACATGTGATTCACCGGTGGGGCACACCTGAGTGCCTAGTGCTCCTCTACACCCAGTTTTCTTCTTTCTGGAAACTTCCCCACAGGCCTCCATGTGAGAACCGTGCCTGGCATAACATCCTCATGCCTGCAGAAAGGCTGGTGCTGTCCCCATTCATAGTGAGAAGAGCCATGGCCCTGGGATGACAGGACCTGAGCTGAGCTCCCTGGGCTGTGTGGCTGCGCCCATGACTGTGACCACTGCACTCTAAGAATCCCAGGCAGTTTCTTAGATGACCACTTAGATGCCAGTGGCACTCTGAGGCCTGAGCTAATGGCCGAACCTCAAGCTTCCTGTCTTCCCTCTCAGGGAATTGTAGTGGACGTGCCCTTTGCCTCCTTCTTCCTGAGTCAGCTGCTCGGGCACCACCACAGCATCTTCTATAGCTCCGTGGATGAACTTCCTTCACTAGACTCTGAGTTCTATAAAAACCTCACCTCCATCAAGGTTAGTGCTGAATGATGGGGGAGGGGGGGTGACTAAGTGATTACTAATGGAACTCCACAGCCAAGTGACAGCCTGTCATCATGCCCTGGAACAGTATCCCCCCACAGCCTCTCTGTCCACTCCCCCTCAGGACTGAGACTCACAGCCTCCTCCCTCTGGGTAACAAGTGGCCTTCTCTGCATCAAGCTGTGGGCACCAAGCTGTCTCCTCCACAGTGGCACCTTGAAGAGAAAACTCTTCAAGGGCTACTGTTCCCTGGCCCCAATGTTTCCCTCTCGATTACCTTAGCGCTATGACGGGGACATTGCTGACCTGGGCCTGACGCTGTCCTACGATGAGGATGTCATGGGGCAGGTATGTGGGTCTTCCTGACAAGCTCCTTCCCTCCATGTCTTGTCATCTGCTCTCCTCCCTCCTGCCCCTTCTTCCCTGCTGACCTGACTAATGCACTCTTATCCTTGGAGAGTTCCTGCAGATCTCCTGCTTGCCCATAGCACATCTTAGGGGTTCCTGGCAGAAGCTGTGAGTCCCTATTTGTAAGTCCGTGGTGAGGGTTAGTCATTACAAGTAGAGGCTTATAATGTGGAGGGACAAATGACCTGAGGAGATGTGCCTGTAATGGAGGCATTATCAGGAGCAGAGAAGGAAGAAAGGGCCCTTGAAATCATGGAGGCAGAAGCTGCTTCTGTCACCGTTACTCCTCCTATGGAGGCTCTCTGTCCATGTGGCTAAGGGCTGTTCTGGAGAAACTGAGCCCTGAGAGTGCTGGTGCAGAACAGGCTTCTTGGACTCACTCTGAGAGGCCACTCAGTCTCCCTAAGCCAGTTCCTTCACAAATGTGCCATTTGCCAGATCTGAGTCTTTGATGGGCTCCCATCATGTTCCAGTCCCTACTCAAGCCTTCAAGCATGCTGACCTGCAAGGCCTTGAGAAGCCTGGGAGAAAGAAGTCTTAGTGAAGTGCATGACCCTCAGGTTGCCCCAGCTCATCTGGCCACAGAGATTAATGCTCTCACTACCCTTCTCCAAAGAGGGGCTCAGTCAGTGTTTTCTGGAACCTTCTGTGGGAACACTAAGAAAGGTGAAACATCTCACAAGAAATTGAGCTGCCATCTGAACATAAAGTCGAAACTGTAGACCACCTAGAGTGCCCATGTCTATAGCCTGCTCTTGTAGTCTGTGCCCCGTGTCCTTCTGGACTTTTCTCATGGTATATGTGTGTGCATGTGTAAATGTGTGTTTTCACGTGCATGCCATTATATAACTCCTTTTTTCACCTGCTCAGTGAGCGCACACTTCCATCATATCTTTAAATGATGTGCATGCTGTGCTCCTGAACACCAGTGTTTCCCTCTATGACATGATGTCAGGTTCCTTAGGAAAATATATGACTAAGACTCAGACGAGAAGAACCCTTTCCTAGTAATCACACAGGCCCTGCTTTGTTGATGTTATAGCCCTGAGGTTTTGTGAAAAATGAGCTCAAAATGAGGGAATTAAGATGCTCTGAGTTGTTTCCAAACTCACAGCAGCTTAATTCCCTCATTATCACGGACACTGAAGCCAGGCCCTTCCATCTTGGGGAAGTGTTAGTTCCCAGTTAGAATTGTCCCAGTAATTACTCCCCATCTTCTCCCCAGCTTGTCTGCCATGAACTGGTTCCTGGAGGGAAGACTGTTCCTGTTACAAATGAAAATAAGTGAGTAGAGCAATTAGATTTTTAAGGTCACCCCTTGGAAAGACTTCATTCTGGCTCTCTGGGCTTACATTGAGAATTTATTAAGATAGATGGAGGTAGAAAGAGGCCATAAATATCATAATGGAATTTGCTGGTTACAGTTCATAGGATGGAATTGTATTAAATTCGATTTGCAAAATAAGAATGGACGATTTATTTTTTGCAGCCGCACTTTAAGGTCAGAGCCACCCAGGCCCCAGTATTCTTAGAAATGTAATGATGGTTCTTACGAGACAAATGTCCTAAGCAGTCAGACACTGTTCTGAACCCAGAGGGTAAGGACACCTGAAAGAGGAGCTCACTTTGGGATGATAGCATGTGACAGTTGTAGAAAACATGGTTCTCGGGAGGATTCTGTAATGAATTCAGATACAGCAGACATACTGGGCATGGAAATCAGAGGAGGCACAGGGGCTCAGCAGCTATTGTCACAGATAACATGCTTTTAGAAATCTGTCATAAAAGCCGGGCGTGGTGGTGCACACCTTTAATCCCAGCACTCGGGAGGCAGAGGTAGGAGGATTGCCGTGAGTTCAAGGTCAGCCTGGACTAGAGCCCTACCTCAAAAAAAAAAAAAAAAAAAACAGAAATCTCTCATAAATGTCAATCCTTTTGATCCCAGAAGCAAAGCCCCACTATTCTTGACCAATTAAAATTAAAACTTGGCACAAGGAGTGGACATAGGTCCTTTGTCAGTTTACCAGTCTTCCACCTCTAGGTCACTTGGGCATTGGAACTGTTCATCTGAGGATCCACCTTCCAAGGACAGTGAGATGCTCAGTCCCACTCAGTGAGGCACCTGGTTCCAATGCACAGTCGCGTGTTCAAGTCCACTGTTCCATGTACTTTCTTCCTCTAGGATCAGGGGGTTTGGTCAATCTGCACACTTGGAGTTTTGTGTGTCTTAGTTGTCAGAATAGTCAAAAAAAATACTCTTGTCAACACCATTGAAATGCACTAGCGTTGTCCCTTGGCCATGGGGTGTGAGTTTGAAAATACAGAACAAAGAGCACAGATTGAAGGGTCTGCCTGGGAAGGAGAGGGGATCTAAGCTTGGGCATCAGTGCAATGGTGAGTCCAGGTCTTGCCTGCATGTGACCTGTGGCCATGCCTCAGAGGGAAGCATGTGAAAGAATATGCAAAACAGCTTCTGAGCCAGGCCTGTTAGTGCATTCCTTTAATCCCAGCACATGGGAGGAAGAGGTATGAGTTCCAGCCAGCCTGGGACTACAAAGTTCCAGGTCAGCCTAGGCTAGAGTGAGACCCTACCTCGGAAAAATTAAATAAATAATAGCTTCTGCGATGTTTGGCTGAAAAGAGGGACTTATAAATGACAGTAAATATGGGCATATCCTATAGATTCTGGCTACTCCCAGGAAGGCTACTTTTTCCAGGAGCTGTGGCACATGGGCATGGTAGGTATTATGTGCAGAATGTGTATGAGTAGTGGCCAGGGGAGGTGGGTTTGCACAAGCTATGTTGAACTGAGATTCCTGTCCTGTTGTGAAACCTAACATGGGAACTTATTTCATAACCTCCTGTAGTCTAAGCGTAATGCCTTAAGCAGGGTGAAGGATATCAGTCCTGCATGTACTTCAAAGGCCTGGCAATGCCTGTTTTCCTTCCTTCCAGGTATTAAATCTCTGGTTCTCTCTCTCTCTCTCTCTCTCTCTCTCTCTCTCTCTCTCTCTCTCTCTCTCTCTCTCTCTCTCTCTCTCTCTCTCTCTCTCTCTCTCTCTCTC
>PVHP010003082.1:0-41879 GCA_004024765.1 Zapus hudsonius | reverse complement strand
ACTTGTTGTGCAAGGGTGAGGACAGGAGTTCAGTTCCCTGGCACCTACTCAGCAGGTGGGTAAGTTGGCCCACCTGTAATTCCAGTGTAGATGGGATCCTCAAGGCAAGCTAGCTACCTAGACTAGCCAATCAGCGAACTCTAGATTCGAGTGAGAGACCCTGTGTCAGTAAATAAAGGGAGGAATAATGGAGGCAAACACTTGGCATCAAATCTGGCCTCCACGTGCATATCCATGCACACTATACATCCATGCGCAAAAAAGGCAGTATACTTCATAGAGTGAGAGGTGGAGCAAAAGTAGAAAAATTCAGCCAGGCATGGTGGCGCACACCTTCAATCCCAGCATTCAGGAGGCAGAGGTAGGAGGATGGCCGAGTTTGAGACCATCTTAGGGCTACTGGGCTAGAGTGAGACCTTACCTTGAAAAAAATTTTTAATAAGTAGGAAAATTCATATTTGAGGTTTTTTAATAGGAATATTTTCAAGGTCAGTGACTTTTTGGCCTGAGCATTGTGGGTCAAACAGATTTAGTTGGACTATACTTAAGTGGAGTTTGTAACAGTTTTACTTGGGTGGGTTCAAGTGTTTTAATCCTGAGTACATATCAGCAATGCCAGCAAGATTGTGGGAGTATATTTGACTTGTTCGAAGGATTACTTCATAGCCTACAGTTGTGGTGAGATCAGTGTGAAGAAAACAGCCAGAGACTCTTCTTGAATACAGTATTAGTTGTTCTGATTTCCCTGTTGAATCTTCCCTGTTACCAAGTGCATTTGTGGAAATCATCCTGCAAGCCTGCTTCCTCCCCCTTCCATTTTTTGAGGCAAGGTTTCATGTACCCTAGGATGGCCTCAAAGTCACTATGTAGCCAAGGATGACCTTGAACTCCTAATCTATTTCCTCCATCTCTCAAAAGCTAAGATTATAGGCATGAGTCACCATACCCAGCTAAACTTATTCTTTCGTGTGTGTGTGTGTGTACATGTGTCATGTAAAAACCAGAGAACAACCTCAGTTGTCATCCTCAGGAGCACTGTCCACCTCCTTTTGGCCTGGAGTTCACCAGTTAGGCTAGACTAGCTATCTAGCAAGCTCCAGGGATCCTCTTCTCTCCACCCTCACCCCAACCCCACACACTGGGGTTACAGGCATGCACCTCCACACTCAGATTAAACTTGGCTCCTCATGTTTGCAAGGCAAGCACTTTACTGACTGAGCCCTGTGGGCACACTAGGAAGACTTGGACTGAAGTTTCAACACCAAAGAGTTTTTCTCTACTTTTTTTTTGGAACACTAAATTATTACTTAATTTGGTTATGTCCATGAGAATGAGATCAAAGAGGACTAAGTGGGACTCTCTTTTACCGGTGTAGATTTCTCTGATTCCTGATATTATGGCGTAGTATCCTGGGATAGAACCTGGGGTACAACTTTGAAGGATGAGCAAGTGAAGAGATGCTGTGGGTGTGTAATGCTTTCCTAGTGGAACAGTGTGTGATGCAGGAAAGCCATGGTCATGGGCGTCATAATCGTTATTCTGATAAAATGCTCCAGTCCTGTTTGTGTTTGGTAAAATGGTTCAGAAACAGCCATATTCATCTTTCAGCCCATTTAGCAGCAGCCTGCACAGCCTCTTAATTTCCCTTTTTTTTTTCCTTGTTAACAGAATTAGCTACATCCATCTGATGGCACATTTTCGAATGCACACTCAAATCAAAAACCAGACAGCTGCCCTTATTAGCGGGTTCCGTTCCATTATCAAACCTGAGTGGATTCGAATGTTCTCCACCCCTGAGCTGCAGCGGCTCATCTCCGGGGACAACGCTGAGATTGATCTGGAAGATTTAAAGTAAGAGGTGCTGAGGAGGGAAGTGAAATGCTCAGGCCTTCGAAAAACAGCTGCTTCCCTACAGGGTCCTAATACTTACTCCAGGAGCCCCTGGACAGACAGCCTGCTCTCTGGTTACCCTGGGCTTCCTTGGAGTCAAAGCTGAGCCACTTGTCATCTTGGAGACCAACAACTAGAGACTGCTCTTAAGAACCTGGGTGTACTGACTCTTCAATAATGGTGTTGTGAGAGCAGCAGGGCTAACTCTTGAAATATCTGCTCATTTGTGTCCAGGGAGTTGAGGTCATTAAAACATGAACTTCTGTCCTTAAGAGAAGTTAAAGGAAAGGGGCAGAATGTAAGAGTCACAGAGTGGGAAGGAGACTGTGAGAGACTGTCCTCCCCATAGGAACTGGCTGGTGTAACCATGACCCCACGGTGACTACTGATACACCACTGAAGAGGGCTCTCAGAGTATCGGGGGTGGGGCAGAAGGGACCTCGAGGATAAGCCAATGGGAGTATGACCAGTTTGCAATATGGTTGGTTATATATTAAAGTTCCCAGGCTGGAGAGATAGCTCAGTGGTTAAGGCACTTGCCTACAAAGCCTAACAACCTGGGTTTAATTCCCCAGTACCCAGGTAAAGCCAGATACACAGTGGCACATGCATCTGGACTTAATTTGCAGCAGCTGAAGGTCCTGGCATATCCATTCTCTCTCTGTCTCTCTTCTCTCCTCTTCTCTCTCTCTAGCTCTCTGCTTACAAATAAACAAAGATACTTTTTTTAAAAAGTTCCCAATAAAGTTTAAATTTAATTCCAGCATCCGGGAGGCAAAGGTAAGAGGATTGCTGTGAGTTCAAGGCCAGCCTGAGACTACATAGTGAATTCCAGGTCAGCCTGGGCTAGAGCAAAACCCTACCTCAAAAAACCAATAAAACAAATCAAATAAAAGAGAGTGAGAGAAGTTAGTGTGACCCCAGCCTGCAGAGTTAGCTATGCCACTTGTTAAGTGACCCTTCCTGCCTGTATCTGTGAGTTTCCATCACTGAGCTGCTAAGCCCCTGTCTCAATTGTTTTCAGGAAGCACACAGTGTACTATGGCGGCTTTCATGGAAGTCACAGAGTCATCATCTGGCTCTGGGATATTCTGGCTTCTGACTTCACACCCGACGAAAGAGCCATGTTTCTGAAGGTATTTTGTTTATTACCTCTGCATGCATTCTTGGGGCACAAATATTCTCACAAACCTAGAAGGCCACTTGACTTAGTAACTTATACTGGAAACTGCTATTATCAGAAGGACCTCCCAGTCAGCATAGCGCCTCCCCTGGATAGTCTACCTCATGGGCCTGCAATAACCAGATGGGCTGCAGGGGTGGTCTAACCTGCGCCTGTCCCTTGCTGGATGCTGCTGGGCTCAGCTATCACCTGTGCTAGCTCATTACCTTAAGAAAATACCAATGATTTTTTGTTTTGTTTTCTGTCCTCAGTATCCTTCCAATGTAGCATCTTTCTACATGAGCAACAGCCTCCATGTACCCTTTTCTCAGTAGTGTGAAACAAATATGTTAACACAGTAACACGCATACACAATGTTCCAGGAACACAATTGCTTAGGCTGATGCTAATTTGTGTTTGGAGGTTGGTTGAAATAGGTCCTCACTCTGTAGCCCAAGCTGGCCTAGAATTTGAGGCAATCCTGCCTCAGCTTCCTGAGCGCTAGAATGCAGCATGAACCACCATGCCCACTGAACGTGCACTGTTGACATTAGCTAGTTCCCATCCTAGCATCGGTGAAGTTGTGCATTCAGAATGCTCCGCCCCACCAGTGCCACTGCCTTGGTTTTTATATATTTATTTTAATTATTTTATTTGAGGGAGCATGAGAGGGAGAAAGAGAGAGGCAGACAAGAGAGAGAGTAGGCACACGAGGGCCTCCAACCACTGCAAATGAACTCCAGACGCATGCATCTGTGCATCTGGCTTTACGTGGGTACTGAGGAATAGAACTTCAGTCCTTTTGCTTTGCAGACAGATGCCTTAACCACTAAGCCATCTCTCCAACCCTGCATTGGTTTTTGATTACTGACTTCAGCAAGGTGTATTTTGTTGGACACTGGGTGACACACATACTTGAGTGTGTGTGTATTGTATGATGGTATATTTTTATGGCAGTTGAATCATTTTGCCACCTGCTTTCTTTCTGAGAAGCATGAATACCTTGCTGTATTCTAGGAGTAAACTCAGCGTCTTGGAACCTTAGGCATGGGCTTTCTTTTTTTGAGACAGGGTCATATGTAGCCCAGGCTGGCCTCTAATTGACTGTAGTCAAGAAGATGACCTTGGACATCTGATCCTCCTGCCTTCACTTCTCTAGTGATGGGATTACAGGCTTGCACCACCACACCCAGTTTACACTTGTGTGACTTCTGATGTTGAGGTAATTGGCAGCATCACCACCCACTGAAGTGGCAGCTGATCTCCTTTCCCCATGTCTGGCCATTGTGAGGTAGGGTCACTTTTGCTAAGGAGTCCTGCTCTCACTCCAGTCCACAAAGCCCACAGCTCCTGGGATGCAGGTGGTTGGCAGGCATAATTGCAGAAATTGGTTTGGGGAGCATGGGCAGGCTTCCCAGCTGCCTGCTGCCTGTGAGACTGCACACCCTGCTTCCTAGAGAAAGCACCCCAGTGGCTCACCTAGCACAGTGATCAGCCAACACGAGGGAGTTTGCCACCAGACCTCTGACACTTGTCAAGTCTGTCCCGTCTGTGGCCGTAGACCAACTCCAGTGCTGGCTGGAGGAAGCAGATGTGACCATGATGCTTTGAAATGCAGTGAGGACAGTGCATCCAGAGGCTTCCACCCCCTCTGTTCCTCCTACTAACCAGGAGGGTGAGAGCTCTCCTCCCTCCTTGGATCAGTCCCAGTTTACAGCGAGCAGCAGTTGTGTACCAGCCTGGGCTGGATGTGCACAGCTGGCAGGCATGGCACCTGTGGTGTTAGAGTACTCAGCACAGTGTGCAGCACAGCAGTGCACTCTGCCTATAAGCTGCAGCAGATGTGTTTCTTAGAAATAAAGCATACTAGACCAGGAATAGTGCGGTGTGACATATAAAACTGCCCAGCCATTTGTAACTGCTTACATGGTAATATTCACCAGAAGACCGATACTCTACACTGGCTAGTGCATTTCAAAACCAGAATGGTGTCACATGAGAAGAGAGCATGTTTGGTTACTGCTGAATTTAAAAAGGGCAGGTTTCGTAGGGCTTCCCCATGCAAGTTGACCTTGATTTCCAGTTGATTAGATGCCTGTGTCCACACCAGAGCAAGCAGATTTGAGGGGCCAGTGCAGGTGCTGTATTTGGAGAATGCCAGAAGGTGCCAGGGTTTAGCAGAAAAATCCTCACAATCCAGCATCCTGTACCTTGGTCCACTCAGCCTCACTGACTCCAGAGCCTTGGTTTTTCTCAGCATACTGAGAGCCAAAGAGTGTCTTACAGTGGGTCTACACACTGGCAGGCAAGGCTGCCTTTCCTGTGTGGCTAAGAAGCCCAGCAGGACACCAAGTGTGCTGTGAGTCTCTGCTCTTGGCTCTGGGCCTTGACTCAAGGGCACAACCCCCACCCACACTCTATCTGGCAGGTACCATCACTGCCCCAACAGTGCCTGCCCACCCAGGCCCTCTCCAGTGCTGCTCGTGCTGCTCTGAGGTGGATGTCAATCATTGCTCTGCTGCTGACTACATGACGATCCCATCTCTAACCTGCCTCTAAGCCGAGTGTGGTAGCACATATAATCCTAGCACTTGGGGTGGAGGCAGGAGGATCAAGAATTCAAGGTCAAAAAAAAAAAAAAAAAAAGCCGTGTGTGGTGGTGCACGCCTTTAATCCCAGCACTCGGGAGGCAGAGGTAGGAGGATTGCTGTGAGTTCAAGGCCACCCTGAGACTACATAGTGAATTCCAGGTCAGCCTGGACTAGAGCGAGACCCTACCTCGAAAAACAAACAAAAAAAGAATTCAAGGTCAAGAATTCAGATGTGGAGCACATACCTTTTAGTCCCAGCACTTGGGAGACTGAGGTAGGGGGATTACCGTGAATTCAAGGCCAATCTGGGGCTAAAGTGGGTTCCATGTCAGCCTGGTCTAAAGTGAATCCCTGCCTTGGAATTCAATCATCTTTGGCTACATAGGAGTTCAAGGCCAGCATGGAATATATGAGATCCTGTCTCAAGCAAAGGAGACCTGCCTCCTGGGGATGGGAATGTCACTTACATTCTCCTTTAAGCCACAATGTCATCTGATAGGTGAAGATTTCATGAGCGTTAGTTCCATAGAGTGTGTGTCCTAGGTTCATGTGGGGCTCGCTGTCCCCACTGACCATTGCCGTGTGTTGCAGTTTGTGACCAGCTGCTCCAGGCCCCCGCTCCTGGGATTTGCCTACCTCAAGCCACCATTCTCCATCCGCTGTGTGGAAGTGTCGGACGATCAGGTAGCAAGCTGGGCAGGGACCCTTACTTCTCGCTTGTCTGCTGTGCTAACCCTGGGCACAGAGCAGGCCACTGGATCCCAGTGGTCTCTCAAGGATCCTCCCTTATTCCTTTCTTGGGGAAGGGCACTTGGGTGGGGATGGGGGTTGCTGTTTTTTGGCTGCTGGTCTGACCAGGACTCCAAGCCTGAGAGGCATCATGGGAGAGGGTAAAGTTCAGGACAAAGGCAAACAGGTTTTCTTGCCAGCTCTACTACCTGTTGCTGGCCGTGCAGTTGCCTTGTCTGTTCAAGGAGATGACTAAGAACTTGGCATGCTTTGAGTGTTGTGAGACTGACCATAATTCATGCTCAGATGTGCCCACTGCTGAAAGCCTGCTGGCCTCTGAGTGTCACTGCCTGTCATCTGCTAGACATCCCTAGCCTCCAAACTTAAAGGAAGTTGGGCCCATGCTGATCAGTCATGTCCAGCACTGGTGATCACAGAGGGAACATTAGACAACACTTAAACACTCGGTTCCATAAAGCAGTTGCTCAGTGCTCTGCTCTGTGAACGCTGCTAGCTGATAATTGTCTGTTAACCAGGAGGTCCATGTCTGAGGACCCCAAGTGAGCCATTGAAGCAGCAGATGTTTCTCTGTGCTCAAGCCTCTCAGGCCATTGGGACTTGAACATAGCATGTACTTACCCTCTTTCTGCCCAGTGCCCAGGGACTGCCCAATTCCCTCCCTGCCTTGGCACCTGCCAGGCCTCCAAGCCAAGCACCTTCTGACCAAGGATGGTGTGTGCTTGTAGGACACAGGGGACACCCTGGGCAGCGTCCTCCGAGGCTTCTTCACTATCCGCAAGCGGGAGCCAGGAGGCCGTCTGCCCACCTCCTCCACTTGCTTCAACCTGCTCAAGTTGCCCAACTACAGCAAGAAAAGCGTCCTCCGAGAGAAGCTTCGCTATGCCATCAGCATGAACACGGGCTTCGAGCTCTCCTAGCTCCCACCCCAGTCCCGCCCACCCATCAGGAGGCAGCATGGCTCTGGGATTGTGGCCTGGTGCCAGGTGACATCGGCCCCTCAACCCTCTCTATAGCCATGAGACCACCCTGGGGCCTCAAGAACTGTGGAGGCACATAGCAGCACGGAGCCTCTCCAGGTGGTGCGGCTGGGAAGGGAGTGTTGAAAATAAACCTCCAGTTCCACCCACATAGGTCTTCATACTTCCCAGCAGCCTAAGGTGCTCATCCGAGAGATTGCAGAGAGGCTTCTGGTCTTCTGCAGAGCTTGCTTCCCTAACCCCTCTCTCTAAGTGTGAATGAGCTCCCAGAATGGCAAGAGTGGCTCCCGTGGCAGGTTCTGAACGTACAAAGCCTACTGCCCGTGAGGCCCTCTCCTTCCGTTCTGAAAACTTTCTCAGGTAAGGCCTTGCCAAGCCTCTATGCACCTGTCCACAGCAGCCTCTTCCTTCCCAGGCAGCGAGACCGCTGAGAGCAGGAAGTTCAGGGTCCTGCTCCCACCGCCAAGCCCCCTCCCTCCTGAGTCCTCAGCAGGCCGAGCTGCCAGGGCGCCCTCCCTGGGTGGCCCCTGGCCTTTGCATTCTTGACATCCTGGTTGGGAGAGAAGCCCACCGCCTGAAACACAGTCCTGTTTTCTGGCCGCACTGACTGTTGACTGAATCTGCTCACCCTGTGTATTTGACCGGTCTGTTGCCTAACCTAAGGCACACACCCCTGTGGGTAGAGCTTTTCTCCATGGACTGCAACACCCCAGAATCGCAGTCCTAATGCCATCCCTCCTCTGTACCTTTGCACTGACAGGCCATGTGCGCCCGCCCCATCCCTGCCTCTGTTGGCTCCGCTTTTTTTGTTTGTTTTAACTGCATTTCCTTTTCAGGCCCATTGTGCTCCTGGGCCCTCCCTTTTCCCTTTATCATGAGTATTTTCTCCAGATCCAAGGAGCTGAGGCAGAGGTCCTGGGGTCAGTGGTCTGTAGAGGCAGCCACATCCTCTCCTGCCCTCCATCACCCAGCTGGAAACCAGAGTAGAAGCAAGGAGTACCTGGCCCCTCTGTTCTGTGGTGACACATAGGTCATACAGTGCTCTTCAAAGCAAAGAAGCACCTTCCAGCAGGAACCTGCATGCTACAGAAGGGCAGGCACACCCTGTTTCCATGGTTTCCAGAGGAGGGTTTGAGCTGGGCCATGTCGGACCAGGGGAAGGCTCCCAGGCTTCTGGAGAGCTGACAGGGAATTTATGCGCAGGAAGTTATCTTTATGACTTCAGATTTGTTAGTAACTCTGCTGTGGACTTGCCACCTTCTTTAAACACTCCTTGGAAGATGTCTGCCAACCCTACGTGTACCCAGCTTGTCCATAGATACTGGCACCCAGTCGATGGTTGACTTGCATGAAGAAGATAAAGCCCCTCTTTGTTTTTCTTGCCCAAGAATCTCAGCCAGCGGGGATTTGGGGAGAAAAGAATGGGTAATAAGCACCACCGTCAACTTGACCTGCTTGTGTCGGGATGAGAGTCATTGGTACTTGACGTGGATTCTCCATTTCAGCAATCGCTGCCTCTCTAACCCTGAGTCTGTGCTTTCATACCTGGTGTTCACTGCGCCCAGGTGGCGGATGGGGCCCTAAATAATC
Organism: Zapus hudsonius; assembly: GCA_004024765.1. NCBI lineage: Eukaryota > Metazoa > Chordata > Mammalia > Rodentia > Dipodidae > Zapus > Zapus hudsonius. The sequence goes on along the minus strand of PVHP010003082.1, from coordinate 32,919 downwards.
ATGGGATTTTTGTTTTTGTAGGTAACTTATGGATTAAGACATGTCAAAGACTTTATTAAATTTGTACGTGAGCACAGGAAGGCTCTGTTGTGCTTTGTGTCCAGTAGATGGCTCATGGTCAGCAACATGAGGACAGCTCTGGCCTCTGCCCGAGGTGGGAGCATCAGCTGCTTGTCACACTTGCTCCAAGCTTGGTTTTCAAGTGACACATTTCAGAGAGTTTCCCCAGAGCCCATCTCTCTGCCCACTTTCTGAGGCATGCCGGCACCCAGGATGGTAGTTCAGGCTATCCACAGCAGCTATAAAAGTGCCATGCTTGATGAAAACATATCCCGGCAACTGAGACATGAGTGAAGTCAAAACTACATCTGGGTGTGCTCAGCTTTTTCTCCAGCCAGGGATCATGCCAGCCACGCTCCCCACAAGCACAGCTGTCTTCATTCAAGCCCTGGGCAGGGAACCACTGGTCCAGGAGCTTGACCCAAGCCTGCTGCCTTTTCCAACTCCACCTGGGACAGCTCTGGCACCCTAGTGAGTTCTCACTGTCTCCCTGGCCTAGGAACCCAACCTGATGGGGTGAGGTGCAGTCTGGAAGGAAGGTTCCAGAGGCAGCAGAGGGCCTCACACTAAGGAGCTGGGTTGTGCGTTCAGGCTTTTCTCACATCAAGCATTCCTAGAAACTTGAGGTAGGGTTGCTCTGTGTAGTCCAGGCTAGCCTTAAGCTTTAAGATCCTCCCATCTCGGCCTCCTTCCTGAGTGTTAGGATTGCAAGTTTGTGCCTTTAAGCTTCACTGGGAACTTTCAACTGGATGAAGAACCATGGAAAGAAGTTAGTGAGGTGGACTTGACCCACGAGGTGAAGCAAGGGCTTTGGAGTCAGACTGGGGTGCAAACTGCATGCTCCGGTTCCTGGCCCAGCTCTGCTTCTACTTCCTTATGGGCATTGTGCTTCCGTCCTGCATGCTGAGCATTCATTTGTAACATGAAATGCCCCAGGCTTGAGTCCTGTCTCCAAATGTGCATCTTCATAGCTGTCCTCTTCCTCCCCTGACCAGGCATGGTGGTGTGCTTGCTCCTTTATCCCAGCACTGGGGAGGCCGAGATCCGGTCACCCTGAGTTCAAGGTCACCCTGAGACTACATAGTGAATTCCAAGTCAGCCTGGGCTAGAGGAAGATCCTACCCAAAAAACAAATAAAAACAATTAAAAAAAACAAAAACCAAGGGCTGGGGAGATGGCCTGGGTTCAGCCCTCCAGCACCCACATGAAGCCGGGTGCACACGTCTGGAGTTCATTTGCAGTGGTAGGAGACCCTGGCATGCCCATGCTCACTCTCTAATAAATAATATTTTTAAAAAAAAACAAGAAGCCAGGGCCTGCTGAGGCTCTGCCATGGTGCCCCCCCATAGAGTTCATGAGACAAAGGGTCACCTGCCCCCTGCTATCCATCTCTTCATAGAATTCACACTCCTTTACTGCCAGAGTGGAGCAGTGGTCCCAGGCCCCCTCCTGTGCCCCTTACATGCACATACCATCTACTCAGTGTTAGACCTGGTTCCAAAGTGGCTGAGTCTTTGGCACATAGGGTCCCCATGAACTTGTTTCGTTGGAGTTGTTGCAGCCAGCCTTTGTGGGGCAGAGATATATGACAGATGGAGGAACTCCGTGCCTGAGCTGAGGGCTTGGGTCTCATGAGGACTCTTGTAACTCAGGGCCTCAGAGCATTCTGCAGCCCACGGCAGAGTCCTGGAAAGGCCTTCTGTCTCTCCAAGCTGCAGTTTGTGGACAGCCAAGGGAGAGATGGCTGTGCTCTGTGGGCAGCTGGTGGCTCATGGTTGTTAAAACTCACTCTTTCATCCTAAGGAGGGAGTCAGCATCATCTCTGGAGTTAGCAGGGTGTCTCAAGGAGCTTCTGGGCCTCACACAGTGCCAAATGTGCTGGATCCCCCAGGCCTAAGCCCTGTCCGCACCCTAAACTTCCACCACACTCACTGGGCTGGGGTGTCTGCATTCCCTTCCTGCTTTCAGTCGTTTCTGGCACCTGGTGTTAGAGCACCAGATGGCTTCAAGCAAGGGTTTCAGGAGGATGGAAAAGACCTTGAACTTGGCCTCAGTGGCACTTGGGTCTCTGGGCAACTTTCTAACTCTGAGCTTCTTTTCACAAAAGTCTCCATTCTTCATAATAATACACATGGGCTTCCTCACAGACAGTGATTGTAGTGATGGAAACCAGCCCTGTGGGGTCAGGTAGGCATAGGAGCCAAGCTCAGCCCAACCACCCACCGGCTTTGGATCCCTTGGCCACCTCACCAAGCCTCATCTGAGTCAGACCCTGACCCTAAAAAATATCCCTCAAGTCCTGAAGAGATGGCTCAGCAGTTAAGGTGCTTGCCTGCAAAGCCTAAGAACCTGGGTTTGATTTCCCAATACCCATATAAAACCAGATGCCAAGGTGGTGCATGCATCTGGAGTTCGATGATTTGCAGTGGCTGGAGGTCCTGGCCCCCCTTTCTCTGCCTTTTCTCTCAAATATTTTTAGATGTGTCTCAATTAGGATGGGCATGGTGGTATACACCTTTAATTCCAGCACTCAAGAGGGCCATCATGAGTTCTGACCACCCTGAGACTACACAGTGAATTCCAGTGGGCTAGAGTGAGACCCTACCTTGAAAAACCAAACAAAAACAAAAGTCTCTTAGTTAACCAGGTGCATTGGGTCACACCTTGTAATCCTAGCACTTGGGAAGCTAAAGCAGAATTGCCACAAGTTGGAGGTCAGCCTGGCATACGTAGTTCCAGACCAGCCAGGAATACGGAGCAAGACCCTGTCCCATAGAAAGGGGTGCGGGGAGATGGTTTAGTGGGTAAGAGCACTTAAAGTGCAAACATGAAGACCTGAGTTCAATCCTTGACCCACACACACATAAAAAAGCCAGGCCCACTGGCACACTCCTGTAACCCAGCACTGAGAGGAGTAGAGACAGCGTTGCTGGGCTCACTGGTCAGCCAATCTAACTGAATAAAGGTGAGCTTTGATGAGAGACTCTGTCTCAAGGAAATAAGGCAGAAATGTTATAGAGGGGTTGGGGAGAGGGCTCAGTGGTTAAAGGTGCTTGCTTACAAGGCCTGATGGCCTGGGTTCAATTCCCCAGTACCCACATAAAGCCAGATGCAGTGCACCCATACTCTATCTCATACACTCAAGTAAATAAAAAAATATTTTTAAGCCGGGCATGGTGGCGCACACCTTTAATCCCAGCACTCGGGAGGCAGAGGTAGGAGGATCGCCATGAGTTCAAGGCCACCCTGAGACTACATAGTGAATTCCAGGTCAGCCTGGGCTAGAGCGAGACCCTATCTCAAAAAAATAAAAATAAAAATAAAAATATTTTTAGAGCTGGAGAGATGGCTCAGCAGTTAAGGCACTTGCCTATAAAGCAGAGGACATGAGTTCAATTCCCCAGTACCCACATAAAACCAGATACACAAAGTGGCACATGCATCTGGAGTTTGTTTGCAGTGGCTGAAGGCCCTTGAGTACCCATTCTCTCTACCTCCCTCCTCCCCTCCCTCTCTCTCTCAAATACATAAAAATTTTTTATTTTATTTGCAGTCAGAGAGAGAGAGAGAGAGAGAATGGGTCTGCCACCACTACAAATGAATTCCAGACACATGCGCCACTTTATGCATCTGGCTTTATGTGGGTACTGGGGACTTGAACCTGGGCCAACTCAGGCTGGTAGTTTTTGCAAGCACAAGTGCCTTTAACCATTGAGCCAGCTCTAAAAATATTTAAAGGAAAAAAAAAAGGACATCTGATGCACACCAGCCCAAGGACAATGTGGCTGCCAGTCCTCCACCCACCCTGCACAAATGGTCACATTTAATACATCCAGGGGTTCTGGGAACTCAGAGTTTACAGGCCTCCTTCTACCATGGTTTGCAGAGGTGAGTTCCTTTGCACCAGGTCACACAACTAGAAAGTGCCAGGATGGAGACTTCCTGGGCCTGTGTGACTTCACAGCCCTGAGGAAAGGTCTGCACTGTATAGGGGCAAAGGGAGCCAGGGAGGGTCATCTCACAAGCTGAGATTTAAGAGTCAATGCGTGCAAGCAGGCAGACAGAGCTGGGCTCAGGGGAATGTTCTCGAAGGCAGGAGAATCTGAAGCTATCTTAGGGACAAAAATAAACTAGAGAGAAACACAGGGACAATTTGCTCTTGGATACTTGCCGGTGTCAGGGTTCCTGGTCCACAGGGACTCCCTACACCCCGTGACCTGTTCCTGTCCCTATAGGACATTGTCCTGGGGTAGGAATTTCCTCTTGAGTGTTTATCAGGGGCTTCCCGTGCAGGCTGCTGGATGGCTTTGTCACCTGCACAGATGGTGCCAGATGGACTGGGCAGCTGGCAGGTGTCCCAGCCAGGAGCCGGCCCAGGCAGCTAGACTGCTTGGGAATCCAGGCTGGCATTCACTTATCCTAAAGACATACAGAGAGTTCCTGTGCCTCAGGCTGGCCGGGTGCAATGTAGAAGCTTGCTTGGGTAGGAAAGGAACCATAATTAACCCAAGACCCTGATCACTCTCCCCATGCCATACTATTATGTCACCTACTTTGCAGCTGGGAAAACTGAGGTTCAGAAATGGTCACTCCAGTGCTCAGGGTCCAAACCCTGGTGTGTCACACTCCGCAGCCCTTGCCTTGGCCAAATCCAGGTAAATGGCCCAGCTTGAATAAAGCCCCAGGGCTGCTCTGTCCCTTGTCTCCAGCTCAGCAGCCCTGACCCCATCACCCTTCAGGGGCTGCTACACCTGTTTGGTAATAATCCCTGTAGGACTCTGAAGGGCCTGCAGAGGACCCCAGACTCCCAAGTCCTGCAAACCCAGGAGAGGTGACAGGCTACGGAACAGGTTAGTCTCCAGTTCCCAGTCAGAGGGCAGCACTGGTCTTGGGGTGTTCCTGAACTCCTGCCCCATGGTACCCCTCCCACCCTATCCCACCCCACCCATCAGCAGCTGTCCAGAGGAGACTAGAATGTTCCGGGCTTCCACGGCTTCCTTAGTTCATCTCGGTCCCTGGGGCCTGCAGCCTGTCCTCAGCAGCTGAGACAGAGATCCAGGCAAGAAGACCCTCGCTGCATGATTTTTTGTTTGTTTCTAGGTTTTTGTTTTCCAAGGTAGGGAGGGTCTCACTCTAGCCCAGTAGTCTCAGGGTGGCCTCGAACTCACAGCTCCTCCTACCTCTGCCTCCCAAGTGCTGGGATTAAAGGCGTGTGCCACCACACCCAGCCCCTTGCTGCATCTGAAAACATGTCCTATTGGGGGTGGCTCCATGGCTGGCTGTCTCCTGTTTGGGGTGCCTTGTCCCTTAATGACAGTGGATATGTCACTGTCTGCAGCAGCGGCCAGACTTCCCAGGCATGGCTTTGGGTGCTATGCCAGTGGTCCCCAAGGAGCAAGCTGGGTGGCTTGTGCTGGCAAGTGTTAACAGCTGGACATTGCCCGCCTCCGAGCCTCCACCAAGGTGGTCCCTAGGGAGCTGGGCTCTTGAACAGCAAGCAGCAGAAGCTAACAGCCTCTCTTGGGCAAAGATGGAATGTTCTGGCCAGTAGTGCTGCAGGCGTGTGTCTGGACCGCAGAAAGTTGGCAGCCAGGGTGGCCTCTTCAGGACACCATGGGCATAAATGGCTCGTCTCCAATCAGGGACCTGACATTGGTCAGGGCATGTGAAAGTCTTCAGGGCAGTTCAGAGAAAACTCAGAAAGAGATAAAGACCCAGGTGGCATTCTTCCATATTCAGTCAGTGTCTACTCCAGGCACTGTCACAGACCCTGGGATTCAGCCCATTTGTCCAAAGTCCCATTTTCCAAACAGGAACCATAAGATCGTTTCTGGTGTGGGAGTGTCGCAGTCAGCTTCGAGTTGCTGAGACAAATATCCAACCAGAAGCAGCTTATGGGAGGAAGGGGTTTGTTTCAGGCTTACAGATCCAAACGGAGAGACACAACCACACAACCCACCAGCAAGCTCCGAACTGCCCCACACACCTTAGAGCAGGACTCCAAGATGCCCCTCCAGTGCCAGGCCTCTTCCTCAGTAGGACACCAGCATTGGAAGCTCAAGATTCACCACCACCACCACCTTGGAAATCATATTCCTGGAAGCTGAGGCCCAAAGAGGGCTTCCATGTGGTGAGAAAGATCCGGATTCTGGAAGAACAGCAGAGTTCAAATCTTCATTGTGACTCGGAGCATCACTTGTCCTCCCCAGGCCTGCAAAGTGGGGCAACCATTTTTCCCACATGCAAGGAAGTTGCCAACTCTTGCCAGCTGTGCCCACCTGACCCTCTGATGTAATCACCTAAGTTATGCATCACTTTCTTAGCTGTTTTTTCATCATGTGAACATCAGGGTATACTTAACAAAGACGGCTATGGCGTAACGCTTATGAAACCTCAATCAGAAATGTGACCCTTTGCTGACCAAAACACTATTACAGAGCATGGCTGTGCAGTTTTAGATCATTTCTCCCTCTTTCTAGAAAAGTCCTATTTAAACTAGCCAATCATAAATTTAACTCTGCTTTCTGAGATCATCCAGAGCCCCTTCCCCAGTCCCCTGACATAGCCGAATTCCTCCTGAAGTACCCCATGGTACCCCAGAATGTATGTGTCCTGTGAGACAAGATAATACCACATCTGACCTTGTTCAGCCCTCTTACAGGTTTTCTTAGTGATCTTTGGCTGAAGGGCATTATATCCTGTAAACCCCAAAACATCTCACACGCCCAGCAGAATGTTGGGGACCCAGCAATAATTTTTGTGCCACACCACAGGGACCTGAGAGACCAAGCAGCTGGAGGGAGGGTTCTTCTGGAGTTGCACCCCAGGGAGATGGAGGATGGCAGAGACTAGAGAGGGGGTGGGCGGGAGGTGTCACGTCATTCCTCACTGGCTTTAATCTTAGATTTGCATGCTTTAATGTGAAATCTAATTTCAGATGCTGAATTATGATGGTGAGCTCGTCAGGGCTGACTAATTAATTAGTCAGATTTATAAGCATTTGACTTGGAGATCTATGGCCCTGATTTGTCACCTCAAAGCTCTGAGAACTCTCTCCTCTGCTAGTTAGTGCTGTCGGAGAGCCACAGGCTAAAAGAATCATTTTAAGGGGCTCAGGCAGTCTGGAAATCACAACTCCCTTAAGGTCATGGGGTTTTTGTCCTAGGAATACAGAAGTATTCAAAGCACTCTACTGGGCTGGAGAGATGGCTCAGAGGTTAAGGCACTTGCCTCCAGTGCCTAAGGCCCTGGGTTCAATTCCCCAGGACCCACATAAGCCAGACCCACAAGGTGGTGGCCCTGGTGTGCTCACTCGCGTTCTCTCTCTCTCTCTCTCTCTCTCTCTCTCTCTCCTCTCTCTGCTTGAAAATGAATAAATAAAATATTTATAAAAATTTTTTTTAAAAGCACACAACTTGGGGGCAGGAGAGATGGCTCAGCAGTTAAGGCACTTGCTGGCAAAGCCTAATGACCTGGGTTGGATTCCCCAGTGCCCACGTAAAGCTAAATGCACAGAGTGATGTATGCATTTGGAGTTCGTTTGTAGCAACTGGAGGCCCTGGCGCACCCATTCTCTCTTTCCTTGAAAATAAATAAAGAAGAAGAAAAAAAATCACACCACTTATTATTCCCTGCCTCCCCCTGAGGATGTGGCAGTCATTACTAATGGATTACCAAATTCCTTCCTGTTGAATCTGGCCGCTAGCCTTAGGCCTCTTCTTAACTGGCAATCAGTTAGAACTGGCTTTTTTTCCTTGCCTGGGACAATCCCTTCCTGCTTGCACAGCAGAGAAGGAAGCTGGGTTTGGGTACAGAAGGCTGGGACTGAGTGCCCATTTCTCCACTCGACTGACTGGCACACTGGCCCCATCGCTCTATCTGTCAGCATGCCCCTTTGTCCAGGAGAAATTAGGATGATGATCCGAGATGCAAATCCATGAGATAATAAATATGAAAATTCTCTGTGTACGCTCAGATCCCGGCCAAGTAAAGATTCCGTCACCCACAGAGGAGAGATGTCCTCAACCACGCACCCTTGGGTGAGACACTGACACCATTGTCCCCCAGGGGGCATCTTAGTGGAGCCAGGGACATTTGTCTCCCCTCCTCTGTTGCTCTAGAAAGGAAGCCAAATGTTTGCATACACAGGCTGGAATCCAGCCAACTGTCTTGGACTGACTATATTCTCCAGGCTGGAGAGGTGAGGACACCCTGTGGGGTGGTGGGGTGGGCTCCAGGGCATGTCATCCTCCAGGGACTTCTGTTATGACTACCACTACCCCAGGAGAGAAAGATGACACAATGTAGGGAGACGGGCTAGTTTTCACTCTCCTGCCTCTGTCTCTTGTGTCTCTTACACAAGTAAGCTCTCTCAAAGACTGGAGAAAAATTAGAAAATCCTGATGAACAAGAAACATGCTAAAACCACCCATGATCACACCACTCTGGGGATTAGTGTTGTTAACGTGTGGGGTGGAGCCTTGTGATATTTTTTTATGGCATATATACACATGTATATTTATTTTACAGAACTTTTTTTAAAAAAGGTTTTTATTTATTTGCAAGCAGAGAGATAAAGACAGAGAAAATGGATGTGCCAGGGCCTCTAGCCACCGCAAATGAATTCCAGATGCATGTGCCACTTTGTGCATCTGGCTTACGTGGGTGCTGGGGAATCGAACTCAGGTCATTAGGCTCTGGAGGCAAGTGCCTTAACCACTGAGCAATCTCTCCAGCCCTATTTTACAGAATTTTGATTATTCTCTACATAGCATTCTGTAATTAGGATTCTCTCCCCCACACTCATCACCTCGCGGACACTTGTAGAGTATTAAGTCTGATCAATCATTCATGACATGTCTTACAGTCCCTTAGTGTTAGCATTGCACGTGTTTAATTACCTAGCTGCCTAGTTTGCATGTTGCTATCCAATTTTCCTTTGAAATGAACAGTATTCTACTTAAACACACACAACCCTCGCCTTCCGTGATGGATCTATTTCCTTCTGAGAGATGCTCAGACATGGACTGGCGGGCCCCTGAGGACACACTCTCCCAGGTCTTTCATAGGCATTGCCAAATTAAATTGCCCTCCTGAAGTTGTCGCCCACATCCACTCCCCCTGCACTAGAGAGGCACGTTTCTCTCGCCCTGCTGAAGCCGCCAGGTGGAGAGCCACAGGCTCAGAACTCTCTCCAGCTGCTGGGGCCATCAAAATCAAGTTCCTCCTCTCTCCCTCCCTCCCTCCCCAGCTCAAAGCATCTGGACAGAGTCCATGACCTGGCTGGGGCAGGGTCCGGCAGCCACCTGGCATGGCCCCCCACAGCCACCACCCGCCTCTTATTCCACATGTACCTCAAGGCCCGCAGCCCATACCTTGTGGCGGGACAGTGAGCTTTTGAGTTATGGCGAGCCTTATTTCCCTCTACAGCTCCTATGGAGTTAACAGATGCACGCATGTCTGAGGCAGTCATGCGGCAAGAGGCTTTGGGGCCCATCTTTCCCGCTTTGACAGTGTGTAATGGAGGTGAAGTCATAAATTTTATAAACAAGAATAAACGACCCTTAGCAACATATGTCTGCCCGACCCTTCCAAGGTGGTCATAAATAAAGACACCTGCTAGGTGGGTTGGAGCGAGAGCCCTGCAGATGGTCAGCAGCAAGTACTGACGGGCCTGTGACTTGGAATGACCATTACTGGTTGTTTTGGCGGGGCTGCTGGAGGGAGAGGTCACCTTGCACCTCCAGGTCTGGAGTCAATGGAATGTTTTTGTGTCATTTGGTGGGGGGGGGGGTTAGTCCACTCTGGAAGGTGCCTTTGCACTGTGACAATCTGAACTGGTACCTGCTTCCAAGTTTTCCTTGGAGTGGCAGCTTCTGGCCAATACAACCAGAGTCCTGAGGTTTATCAAATAACGCCTCCCCTAGAGAAGCAGTCCTGGAATTCACTATGTAGTCTCAGGGTGGCCTCGAACTCACAGCAATCCTACCTCTCCCAAATGCTGGGATTAAAGGCATGCACCACCACACCCGGCCTTTTTTTTTAAGGGGGGGAGGAGCAGGGTCTTATTTTGTGTTACCCAAGCTTATCTTGAATTCCCAGGCTCGAGTAATCCACCTGTCTCAAGCCTTCCAGATAGCTGGGTGCAGAGGCATGTGCTGGGTTGCTCAGCTTGCACAGGATTCTTGCTAAGGGTTCCACAAACTTCCAGAATTGACAAGTGAAAACTTGCCAATGTGCATGTGTGACTGTCCTGAGAGGGAGAGCACACAGCTGTCATCAGCATTCCAAGGATGACAAATGATGTCTTTGGAAGTTCCTGTCCATGGAGGGCTCCAAAGCAAGGGCTTGTCCCTTGCCCTGCCTGGCCTCCAGTCCCACCTTCTACGAGGGACTCTAAGAAGGAAAACACCCCCTCTCTGGGGCCACAAAGTCAAATTTATTCCTCTCAGCAATCAACAGGGCCAGCCTGGGCACAATATTGCCAACCTCAAACCCCATCTTGGGAGAATGAGCCACAAATCCTTCCAGGCACTGATTTATGTAGCATTCACATGGAATTTATTATACAAAGAATTTTATTCAATTAAACTTGAAATGCGTCTGGATTCTTAAAGGTTCAGTAGTGATCGCGGGGACAGAGCGATCATAAAACTTGGATGGGTTGTTGGAGAGGAGGTGAGGATGACATTGCAGCTGACGGGGAACTCGGAACCGGGGACGTTTGTCATTGGGATGTGTTACAAGTTCGGGCTGTGGAAATTACTCAGTGAAAAATGCACATTAACAATAGCCATGAGATATCAGTTAAGGGCAACTAGACTGAAAAATGTGACAGTGCAATCTATTAGCGCCACAGCCCAGGTCGTGATGGAAATGACTGTCAAGGTGTGGAGCAAGCAGCACTGGGCAGGAAGTCAGACGACCACATCCTGAGCCAGTTCTGAGCCTCAGTTTCCCTGCCCGAAGAACAGGGTACCCCCCACCCAGGACTGCTGAGAGGTTCAGATACGATTGTATGTGGAGCACTTGGCTGAGGTCCTTCTGCAGTGCTAGGCGGCACCATTGTTGGGGGTCTGCCTCTGTGTTCCAAGGAGTCCCACCTGGACTAGGGAGTATGGAAGTGGGGGGTGGATGGCTCAGCAGGTAAGAGCACTTCCTGTGCAAGCGTGAGGGCCTGAGACATTGACTTTTATCCCGGGACCTAGGCAAGTCCTGTAGGGAGCAAAGACGTGGTTGCTGAGGCTGGGGCAAGGGTTGGAAAGTCCTAACTCAAGAATAGGCAAGCAGTTGGGCTGCTGAGATGGCTCAGCAGTTAAGGCATTTGCCTCCAGTGCCTAAGGCCCTGGGTTCAATTCCCCACATAAGCCAGACCTACAAGGTGGTGGCCCTGGTGTGCTCTCTTCTCTCTCTCTCTCTCTCTCTCTCTCTTTCTCTCTCTCTCTCTCTCTCTCTCTCTCTGTATCTCTGCTTGAAAATGAATAAATAAAATATTAAAAAAAAGAATAGGCAAGCAGAAAGAGCCATGGAGGGAGACACCTGGTGACTCCCTCTGGCTACCCACAGGGTGCCTCACAAGCACATACACCACACACAGTAAAGGCGTGGCAAAAACTGGGACTTGAATATAAGTTTTCATGAAGTATTTTTACTTATTTGCAAGGAGAGAATGGACATGCTAAGGCCTCTAGCCACTGCAAACTCCAGATACATGTGCAATTTTGTGTGCATCTGGCTTTACATGGGTACTGGAGAAGCGAACCTGTGTCATTAGGCTTTGCAGACAAGTGCCGTTCCTGTTCCCAGGCCTCCTGGCCTATACTGGACACCTACCTTACCTACCTTGAACCAGACCAGATTCTCACAATGGGAGTGGCAATGGCGTGGGCACAGCTGCCTCCTGGGTGGGGGTACACCTGGGCATTTGTGCCTCACCCACTCTTCCCAAGGCTTCAGAGGGCCTTTGTGCTTATGTCACCAAAGCATCCAGAAATCACAAATGTACCTGTCTCACCTGCAAAATTAGCAGGCTAAGTGGTGAGAGAGAATGAGAATATGCCTGTGGCTGAGGACCAGACGTTTGCTTATCAATGTCAAGGAAGACGCTGGACAGACCAGCCTGCCTACACCTAGCCTAGCGCAGCGCCAGGAAGGTGTGCTAAGCAGGTGTGCGGTGAAGAAAACGACGGCAGAGCCGAGTCTGCCAGGCGCTTGAGCCCTGCCCTTCCTAAGTCACTGCCTACAGTCAGCGTGCGGAATCCTCAGGGCTGCTTCTCTGCCCTTCATAAATATCCCTCTTCCCAAGGACACAGCTGCCACTGGCGGTGTCCTTTCATAGCAGGAGGGTGACAAGTGGAATAAAACACAGCCTTGGTGTGGATCCCAGGCACAAACCAGCCAAGTGCAACATCTGAGCCATGAGCCCGTCGGTGTGGCCTCGCTGCAACCTAGGGACCTCATTTCTGCCAGATGGATCGCCCCAGCTTTAGGTGGGGGTACTGCCCTTTTAGTGAGGTTCTCCTGCACTCGGTCCAGGGTGGGAGTGCTGATCTGCAGCTGTCCCTCCTCCACTCACAGGTGACAAAACTTCCAAGCCTGCCTGCCTTCTCCTTTATGAATGTGACATTTAAAGCCCCTTTGGCTCAGGTAAATCACAATTACATTTCCAAGGGTCTCTAGTATCATTCCAAATCCTTCAACAGCCCGAGTTGGCAGCAGGAACGTTCTCTCTCTCTCTCTCTCTCTCTCTCTCTCTCTCTCACACACACACACACACACACACACACACACACACACTCTTTCACACACACACACTCTCTCTCTCTCTCTCACAGGCCTGTACACAAAGCTCAGTCTTTCCCACTTTTATTGTTTCTTCTGCAGCACTTGCTCTTCTCTTCATGGCTTTCACTTGACTTTCTTTTCTGCTACACGTTCTTCAGTCCCACTTCTTCCAAGGACAGCCCAGGGACTCAGGCAGAGACCTCAAGGTCCCTCTGCGAAGTGGCAAGGGGTGTGAGGCAAAGGCAAGTCTACCACAGGCCCATTTCTGGCCCCCTGGGGTGAGCTCCTCAGAAATGGGCACAGGAAGGGCAAATGTGATCACGTGAGCTCTTCATGGTTATTTCAAAGTACCTCAGATGGGGTGTGATGGGTCACGTTTCTTATATATTTTTTCTTGGTTGCCTTCCTTCATGGCTGCATATCTGGCTATGGTGAAGAGGTAGTCGCTGAGTCTGGAGGGGCAGAGAAGCAAACAGGAAGGGTGTGAAACACGGATCATGCTGATGGGCGTCTCCCACGGGTGGGGAGGGTGGGTGAGAGCTAGGGGCCAGGACTGGGCCACTGCTGGGGTGTTCCTGCAGGGGGAGGAGGATGTTGCCCCGCCCTGATCCTCGGAAGTGCAGAGACTCTGGGCCATTCCCTGAGCTGGTTTCTGCCCTTTCCAGGGACAGGCACTGGTGCTTCCCCGGTGAGTGTGCACACGGCCTCCTGGGGAGGCAGAAGACTGCAGATCCAAGCCCAGCTCAGGCACCGCTGCACCAAGTTCCTCAGCTTGGAGTAGAGCAGCCCTAGGTGGGGTCTTCACACTATCAACATGGCTCATTCTTGGTGGTCAGGCTCTCCTGTGCATCCCTGGTCTCTCCCCACCAGACATCAGCAGCCTTGGACACCCAATGTGACACCAGAACTACTTCTGGACACGGTCAATGGCAGAGCTGAGAACCACTGGCCAGTCCCCTTGCTCTTCCTGAGCACGTCATAGTGGGCTCAGGGCAAGAGGCCCTCTGCAGGGCAAAGGGTAGGGAGAAGATGCCACACCTGCCCCCAAGGGCTTACTGAGATCCTCCAAGCTGCCCACCCCTAGGCATACTTTTTTAGCAGGGTCCCCTCTAGCCCTCAGTGTTCCACACCAAGCACATGCCACCCTCCCCTCCAGGCCTTCCTGCTCCCTTCTGACACCGAGGCCAGATCCACAGGCCTTCTCTGCCCTTCAGATCCCTTCTTCCTAACTGCTGGCAGGGATGGACTCTGCACTGGGTGCTGCCTTCCCTAAGCACACATTCCTGGAGAGCAGCGAGCTGGTTTCTCAATGGCTTCCTGAAATCTGCAAGCCACCGGGTGAAGGGGAAAAGGAGCCATCCCTCACTTGAAGCTGGGTGACAGCCTTCCCAGTGGGGCTCCATCCACACCCAAGGCCATGTTCCAGGGGGAGGAGAACCTACAGCCTGGAGCTGTGAGGTTACTTTCTGCACAGCGGGGCAGCTCCTGGGGTGGAATCCTGCCTCTCTTCTCACCTCTGTCTGCCCCTAGGCTCCAGCCTTGCCCACACTGGTGTCACCTGAGCGAGGCTGGGGTGGAAAATGGAAACACAGGCTGAGGGGGCTGACTGCAAGGGGGGGGGGGGGGGGGGGGGGGGGGGGGGGGGGGGGGGGGCCTGTGAGGTGGGCTAGCTCAGCTCAGCAGCTCAGCTCGGCCTGGCTAGGTGCTACCTGGGGCATCCAGGGGAGGAGAGGCTGGCTGGACCTTCCCTGGACACCCAGCCTCAACAAGTGGGCTGTGCAACTATCCAGTCTCCTTTGTCCCTGCTGGCTCTTACACTGTAGAAGACTTTCGATCAGAGCTTGTCCTCCCAAGGAGAGGGACAGACTGCCTCTTCACAGCCACCTCCCTAGAGCTTGGCACACAGTGGGGACTCACAAGCATACACAAAAGAGTAGGTGAGTGCATGGGTGCAGCCTTGCCTGCAACTCCCCTTCCAGCCCACAAACACACCTGGTCTTTCATGGTAGACACACCTGTTTAAGAACTTGGCCACATTTGCATCTGTCTCTCCCATCTGGACAAGAGGCACCACTCTGGGAAGAAAAGAAACACCATGAGGGTACATAGCAGGACTCACATGGGGACATGCGGTGTGTGCCACCCCATGATCTCACCTGTACAACCCCCCCACACACCCCAGAGAAGTTGGTCCCTCATTCCCTTTCACTAGAGGTATCGCATAAGGCCTGGCCAATGAGGGATGGAGGACAGGCTGCCCATCTTTGTGCCCCCAGACCTGGTCTGGGCTCCACCCTGATGGGGTGATTATCCTCCAGCCTTGGGTGAGGGGTTATCTAGCCCATAATCTCTGAGAGGCTACTGGTTCTAACCTATGATTTAGAGCCATTTCACAGGAGAGAAGGCCAAAGCAGACCAGCTCCTGCTTCTACCCATGATTCCTAAGTTAAGTCCCAGGGCCCAGGCCAGTCTGTGTACAGATGCCCGAGGCAGTGGTTGTCTGCTGAGCACCACTGCAAGGCTCACCAGCCTCTTGCCT
Source organism: Zapus hudsonius (assembly GCA_004024765.1). Lineage (NCBI taxonomy): Eukaryota > Metazoa > Chordata > Mammalia > Rodentia > Dipodidae > Zapus > Zapus hudsonius. Next base: position 17,537 of record PVHP010003082.1, on the reverse strand, counting down.
GACCCAGGCCCAGTCTCAGGGTTCTTGGTCCCAGCCAAGGTCCAATAACAGGTTAGTGGCCCTAGCAGGCCTATGCCTAGACCTGTGGGTACCTCTCTGTGGTACTTCTTCACCCCGGTGTCCACCTGCACACCTCCCACCCTGAGTGTGTCCACTAGTCATCGTCTGCTACAGAGGGCCCTCTGCCAGCTCAGCCATGCTGTGTTGGACCCATGGGTCTTCCTGATGTTTTGCAACTATGAGCCCTGCTGATGTGAATGGCTTTATACAAATTGTTTTTTTCCCCAAGGTAGGGTCTCACCCTAGCACAGGCCAACCTGGAACTCACTCTGTAGTCCCAGGCTGGCCTCAAATTCATAGCAATCCGTCCACCTCTGCCTCCCATTGAGTGCTGGGATTAAAGGCATAAGGCCGCCACACCCCGGTGAATTTTTTTTTGGAAGCCCAAACTTTTTTTGATTACCCAAGATGCCTCAGGGGTTATCTGAGCCCAAGAGCCTTTCATGGAGGACAAAACCCTTGTGATGTGAGGCTGGAGCAAGAGCTCAGGGTTTGTCCACGAGAGACCTGGGCACGAATCCACACTCTGCCATGTCCCTCCCTCCAGGTCACCTCTCTATCCTGTTTCCTGACTTGTGCAGTGGAGCTGCCATGAGGAGTCCGTGAGACCCTGAATAGGGTACCTCTTGTCAGCTGAGGAGTGGTGACAACTCTTCTTCCAAGTTTTCTTTGAATGAAAGGCTATCAGCAGCTTTGGGGGAGGGGGCTCTCCTTCCTAATTCTGAGTTGGGACAGGCAGTTGAGGCAGCAGGTGTCTGAGCTGTGGACCTCTTCCTCCCGGATCCCCACAGGCCCAAAGCCCTACCAGGTCCTTCGTCCTAGAAGCTAGCGGGTCTGGGGTGCCCTGGATCCCATCATTGGCCTCCTGTAACTCTCAGAAAACAATCTACTGGCTGGGGTCTCTGGGCAATGTGCAGCCCTCTCTACACACAGGACTCTGAGGACGCAGCCCATCTCAGGGACTGCTGGGAAAGGACTAGGTGGCACAGAGCTGATTCGATGAGGTCCCTACATGGGCCTGGCCCCTTACCGTCTTTCCGCTCGGCGGCACACGGCCCGACACAAATGCAGCACCGCACTGCTCTTGCCTCCAGACTGAAAGGAGAAAGCACACATCGGCTGAGCTGGACACACAGGCCCTGCTCCATAAAGGGCAGCCGCCTGCCGGGCACACCCCCTAAGGGCTGGCACCAAAGTGCATAGGGATGGATAGGAACTGGGAGACTCGAGGGCAGATCGTTACTGGTTAAAGCCAAAGTATGGGATTGAGGGCAAGCCTGTATGTTTCTGCCAATACACCTGCTGCAGCCACCCTTAGGTTGAAGCCCCCCAATACCTACAGGCAGAATGAAAGCCGTGAGTGGAGGCAGCTGGCTGGAGTACTTGTCGATCCATTGCTCCAGCTCCAGGATGGGCCCCCCGTCGAATGCTGTGTGCTCTAAAGAGTCAAGGGCAGGATGATACCATGAGCCACGCCCATGAGACCATCCAAGTAATAACCACGTCCCTTCTGTCTAAGTGTCTCGCCAATAGAGAGGATCGCCTCTCCCACAGCCAAGAGCAAGGCTGTCTGGCCTGCTGTAGGGCCCTAGGCACTGCTCCCAGCAGGGAGCACCCAGGCGGCAGCCCCTACCCGGGTTGGGGATTACTTAAATGCGCCTCTCTGGCAGAAGAGCGTGGAGTGGCCAGGGCAGAGCCGACGTCCTGCAGTGTGCACTGGATCTGCGGAGCAAAAGGTGGGAATAAAGGTCAATGTGGCGAGTTGGACAGAAATGGCGCAATTCCATCCCAGAGGTAACACTGAACAGGCAGCAGGATATGTGTACAGAGCTGTCTCATGATGGACTGGCCAAACCTTCAATAAGCTCACATTTAAAGGTGAGCTGTCTGAGCCCTCAGCACAGTGTCTTTGTGGCCTGTTGAGGGGGACCTGGCTCTCTGGGAGCTCAAGGAAAGAAAAGACTGGTGAGTGACAAGTGCCACGGTGGTGGCATGAGGAACCTTCTTGGCCAGATTCTCACCTGGTTCCTGGTTCTCAGACATATGCACCCTTGGCAAGGTTTTCTTCTCTCAATAGACAGCTGTGAAGTTCTAACTTGGGTAAGAGACAGGAAGTGGAAGATGGTGAGATGCTAGTGGGCCCCTTCCAGACTTAGGTCTGTGTTCAGGGGGACCTCAGGCTCCCCTAAGTGGTCTAGAGCGTGGTGTCTGGCAGTCTGGGTTGGAATCAGCAATGCTGACACACATGCACTGCAGCTCCCCGAGTTCCCAGCTCCTCAGCCTGAGGTTATGGCCGCTGCACCACATCCTTCTTTGCCCAGGGATGTCCTGTGCATTGGAGGGTATTTGGCTGGACTCAGCAGATGCCAGCAAGCACCTCCACCCCCCGATGTGCCCCCAGGATGACACTCCCCTCTCAGTACAATCCTCACCCCTCACTTGTGAAGAGGATTTATTACAGATAAAGAACCTGTGATGTCCAGAGGGAGTGACCAGTCCCAGTAACAGAGAGGAAGCAATGGGCAGATGAAGAATCCAGTGATGGATGACCACAGGCCACAGGGATAAAAAAAACCTCATCTTGTGGGAAGATGGTGTTACTTACTTTCTGAAGCTCTTCTGCAAATGGGTGGTCCTTTTCTGCCATTAACTCCATAGCAAAGCTGTAAGGAGAAGGTCTGGTCACAGAATGTTGCACCAGCCAAGGTGGTGGCATGTGGAACCTTCTTGGCCAGATTCCTGGCTCTCAGACATCTGCACCCTTGGCAAGGATTTCTTCATCAACGGACAGCTGTGAAGTTCTAACTTGGGTAAGAAACCTAATATGACACTGTCACTTAGCCAGTGAGGGACAAGGAAGTGGAAGATGGTGAGATGCCGGGAGGTTGTGAAGGCAGGTGCCCCCTCCAGACTTAGGTCTGTGTTCGGGAAGACTTGCTGACAGGAAGGACTTTAGAGGCGCACTTGTTGCCTTCCCGATGCTGGGACAAAATGCCCGACCAGACGCAGCTAATGGAAGAAGGCTCATTTTGGATTACAGCTTTGAGGAGAATTTCAGTATGGTCAGGACATCTACAAAGAGACAGGAAGGAAGTAGAGACACTGCCTGGCATTGACAAGGGGCCTGGGCTGTAATACCCCCAAGACCTGCCCCCAGTGACACGCCTACTCTGGAAGGCTCCACCTACCACCCTAAGGCTCTACCACCTGGAGATTAAACATGAGGCCTAATCACAAGCACATGAAGCTATGGAGGACATTTTTCATTCAAACAGCACAAGTGGCTACTATTTGAACACAGACATTTGTTTCTCAAGATGTCTTTTCTTCTATTCATCATTCCCACTCTTACTGCTGGCTGGGTTCTGGTGATTCAGGGAGGAGCAGAGGGTGACAGGTGTGCAGGAGGCGGGGCCTTGTGTCAGGTCTTGTACTACTGGATAAGAAGTTTCAAACGGTGCTGAAGGAAAGAGTGAGTGACAGCCAGCACGTCTCAAGAAATGTCTGTTTGCTCTCACCCACCATGGCTCAGAGAGCTTTGCAGAAGAGGGGGTGGAAAGATTGTAAGAGCCATGGTGGGGGGGACTACCCAGAGGCATTGCCCCTCCCCCCCACTGTCTAGCACAACTCAATCCCTCCATTCTGTGGAGCATTCCAGCAATCCCACTGAGGAGGGCCCTCAGGGGAGTGGGGGCAGGGAGGATGCTCAGACCCCAGGTGAGACAGGCTAGGCACCAGCTCCCACCACATGCAATCCTCTGTGTCTCCAGGAAGGGAGGGCAAGGGCTGCTGGCAGTGCCTGGGATGTGGAAGCGCTGAGACTTAGGACTGACCTCCTGGCCCCTATCATCAGTGGTGTACTGACTTGCTAATTCAGCATGGCCTCCCCGTTCCCCACACCAGGGGCCTCACCATCTATACCTTCCATTGTCTGTTCTGACAGTCTCACCCAGTCTGCTCACCATTGAGAAATGACAGCCATGAGCCCGGAAGTTACCGTGGCAATAGCGGACCATAGGACCGGTGTCATTACTTATGAGAAGCACTGTTCCAGATATTAGAGCAAAAATGAGCGTGAGCTTACTGTCCTCCCCCCCTTATTCATTGTTACAGGCCACAGATGGCCAGTCACATAGCATGAGGTGAGAAACTACCAGAGCTCTGAAGTTCAGTGAGACAAAGAAGTAATTGCTTTAACTGTGATAAGGAAGTTAGGACAAGATGATGCCGGAGAATACCTGGGGAGGATGATCTGAACTTCTCTGGAACCCATTGTAAAAGTGTAAGTTGTTAGGTGTAGGCTTCTGCTTCCTTGTGCTTGTTAATTTACATGTCTAATGTCAAGTACACATCTCTGTGCCCTACTATAAACCCCTTTTGTACCTGGGGCTCCGGGCCAATGCTTCATCTATGCTTGGCCCACCAGGGTAAATTCCTAAATTCGTAATAATAATAATAATAATAATAATAATAATAAATGAAACTCCATTCTCTTGCTGTTATGGTTTTGTCATGGGAATTTCCACAACACAGAGACAAAGACATGGATTTATCTAATTTAATCCTTATAAGAACAGAGGAAAAAAAAGAACAGAGAAGAAAGTATTACTATGACCATTTGTCAGAATGGTAAACTGAGGCTCAGAATGGCCTGCTGGTGTGCCTGAACTGACACAGCAACCCAGGTCGTGTCTATGCCCACAGGCCAGGCCACATCTCAGGAGTCACGGTGAACATGTACTGCCACACTCTTTGTTATTGTGTGGTGCCTGGTACCACCATGGTTCCACTGGTACCAGGTGCCTGGTGCCAACATCCTCAATGTGCACTATGGTGTGCCACATGACTGGTTCTAGCCAATAAAATGTAAGCAGGATTGCTACTCCAGCTTTGCCAGGGCCTGTGTTGTCCCAGAAGCCTGGGACCCACAACAAAGGCCATATGGAGCAGAGACAAATCCAACATGACGGGCTTGAAGAAAGAGTGGAAATTATAACTTTGGTGCTATAAGCCATGAGGTGTTTTTAAAGTTTTATTAGTTAATTTATTTATTTACTTAAGAGGCAGGAGATGCCAGACACAGAGAGAGTGAGTATGGGCACACCAAGCCACCTTGTGCAGCTGACTCTATGTGGATAGTGGGGAGTCAAACCCTCGCCCTCAAACTTTGCAAACAAGTGCACTTCACCATCTCTCCAGCCCATGAGGTTTGGGTTAGGACACAGAGGCTGCTGCTTTAAGAGAACAGATGCAGGCACTCCAAAGGTGGCCACGCCCACCTTCAGCAGCACCCCATTCAGCTCACAAGCAACAACCCCCTCCGCCCCATATACTGCTAGGAACAAGAAAAGCAAGCCCAACCCTCCATCCCCTGCTGCCCTGGGTCCCAAGGCTCACAGGGAAATCAGGACTCTGATTTCTGGGCCCTCTGCTGTCAGGGCCCCCTCAAAGCCACTTGAGTTATGGCCTTGGGTTTTACCTAATGTCTTCCTGACCCTCCTGGGGTGAAATTTCCCTGTCCCTCAAAAGCTTATAAAAGCAAGGAATTCCTTTTGTTCTAGCTGTGGAATTCCACTATGCTCTTCCAGGGCGTAGATAAATCCCCCTTGGGTACACCTTTTCCCCTACAAAGAAATCCATTTCACTATGGCCAGGGACGAAGAGAGAAGTCAGCTTCCCATGGTAAGCAAAGGGCAGATGCTGGCCCAGGAACAGGCAGGGAGGGAGAGGAGGGGCCTGGGGCCTTGTGGAGCTCATGGCCAGGGGCAGGTCCATCCAGGGAGGATGACCTCCAGCACTGCCCGGCACTTGTGAGAATTTTCTGCTGATGGCATTCACCCCATGCCAACATGACCTTTCTGTCCTTACCCAATAGCCGAACTTAATTCATCTGTAGTTCCCACAGCTTCAAACACCTGGTCATCTTTGGGTCTCCTCTCGCCTGTGAAGGTGCTGGAAAACCCTGGGAAAACATTTGACTCCTCAGGTTAGAACTACTTTTGTGGGGGCTGGAGAGATGGCTTAGCAGTTAAGGCATTTGCCTGCAAAGCAGAGGGCCCAAGTTCAGCACCTCCTTATTGCTCTCACTTTTTTGTTTGTTGGTTTTTCGAGGTAGGGTCTCGCTCTAGCCCAGGCTGACCTGGAATTCACTAAGTAGTCTCAGGGTGGCCTCAAACTCACTGTGATTCTCTTACCTCTGCCTCCCTCCCAAGTGTTGGGATTAAAGGTATGCTCCACCATGCCCAGTGTACATCGAGTTTTTTCCGTGAGTTCTGGGGAGTCAAATTTGGTGGGCATAGTGGCAAGTGTACTTAATCACTGAGCCATCTTCCTAGCCCCCAAAATGGATTCAGACTTCTGAGATTGCTATACAACTGATTTTGTTTTCTTTTATCTTTTCTGCAGTACCTGGGATCGAATTTAGGACCTCCAGGGTACCAGGGAAGCACTCTACCATTGAGCTACTCCTCTAACCCCACAACTTTTTCTTTTGTTATGTAGCCCAGGCTGGCCTAGAACTTGCTATATGCTGGTTCCTGTCTGGTCTTGAACTCCTGATCCTCCTGCCTCAGTTCCTCAAGTACTGGGATTAGAAGCATGCACCATGCCCAGATTCTCATTACTTGCTCAATATATTTTGGGGGTTTTTCATTTTACATCACTTCTGACATCTATTTGGTTCTATCGTATACTTATTAATGGCTACAAAGAAGCTGAAAAAACTTAGCCGGGCGTGGCGGCACACACCTTTAATCCCAGCACTCAGGAGGCAGAGGTAGGAGGATTGCTGTGAGTTTGAGGCCTATGGGACTTCCACTGGATCTGTAGCTTGAATAAATCGTTTCCTTCCACAAACTGTGCCTGGTTTGAAGATTCATCACAGCAGCACGTGGCTGACTGCGACAACATCTTATTAAATTTTTTCCCTTGTCCCCATCCTACCTTTGTCTCCTGTTTTGGTATAAATCTTAGGAATCTTGGGTGTCTTTGAGGAAGCCTGGAGCCTAAGGAGAAATAGACAAAAAGAGGTAGAACCTTGGTCACAGCTCTTGCTGCTTGTGGCTTTAGGGGTAGCACTTACCCACCACCCTTTTGGATACAGTATCTTGTTGATATCTTGATATCTCCCTCCCCTTCATCCCTTCTAGCCACAAGCTCTGCATCTCACCCACATCTCTATCCGTAGAGTAGCTGCTGCAGTGCACGGCTCAGTAAATACTTGCTGGAAGAATAGATTTATCACTTGTCATAGCCCTAGCTCCATAGTAGACGAAAGGCATTATACCCTGGAATTACGACTGGATTCTTCCCACTGCCCCCAAAGTTAGCCATTACCTATTATTTCCTGGGTCAAAAGGGAGGAAGGGGAATTCATACCGGAATTGTTACTCCAGAGTTCAAAGTGGGACCTCTACCCTCCCCAAACTCGGTACCCTGGTGCTATCCAAACCTTGACCCTCTATGACCTTGTCAGGACTCCTGGAGGGAAGGAAACTGAGCTAATCCCAGTGTTTAAGGCAGCTTTGAGTGCACTCTGAAAAGTGACAAAATAGGAACTGAAAAATGGCAATTTTGCTTTTTAATTACTCTTTTTATTATTTATTATTTTTCAGTACTGGGACGGAACCCAGGACCCCAGGCATGTTAGGCAGACCTTACCAATGGGCCATATCCTAAGCCCCTCCCCACCCCAAGTGACTGGCATTTTCAAATGGCTACATATAATTTTACATAGCTAAAATACACATTAAAGTGTGACTTTACGGGGCTGGAGAGATGGCTCAGTGGTTAAAGGCACTTGCTTGCAAAGCCTGATGGCACGAGTTCAATTTCCCAGTGCCCAGGTAAAGCCAGACCAGAGGCTCTGGTGTGTGCCCATTCTCTCTCTCTCTTAAATGTGACTTTTACAAGGTTACTCAAAGGTTAAATGACTGGATAGGAACCATATTAATTAGCCCTGGTCTGGAAGGTCTGGGTATGGAGTTAGGCAGGTATAAACTGGTTTCGTGACAGGTCAGAATCTGAATATCGGATGGTCCTTCTGGCTTCCAGGGTTACATATGCCCTGTTCTGACTCATGGCAGCCGGGCTGAGTTCGTACTCGGGCAAACAAATCCTGCGCTTTAGTTCCAGGCTGTCCAGGGTGACGTCACCAGCGGGGCATGCCCACGGTGACGTCACCACGATTCCCGACAGGTGTTCGAGCCTGGCACTCACCTGTCCCCGTCTTCCCCATTGTGAGAGCCGCGGCTCTGGAAATGGGACCACGGTAGCCTGCTGGCGCCGAGCCATCCGCACAGGCCACGGCGGCCGCCCAGACTCCACACAGCCATGCGTGTATGTGTATATATATACACACACACACACACACGGCTGCTCGTCTGGGATTGACCCAGCCAGGCTGCCGTCCAGGCCGGGACAGTGACTCCGCCCACAGCCGGCCGCGCCACCGCTCAGCTACCACTCCCTATTGGTCTGCGCCTCTCGCACGAGGGCGGGACACTCCTGGGACCTTGCTTCCTATTGGATGAGAGAAAGAGCGGGGCGGGAAAACCTCGGACAGCCTAGCGGCAATACTATTGGCCGATGCTCGAGCCAATCGGTGAAGGGAATTCCCGGGCTCGAGCTCTCTGATTGGCTATCCGGAAAGACGAGGCCGCCTCCCGCGGGGCTTGGCGCTCGGGGGGATGGAGGCGTCGCGGAGCGGCTGCTGGGCTTCAGCGGGCGCGGAGGGGCGGCGGCGGCTGCAGCGGCGGCGGCAGGTGAGAGGCTGGGCTTGCGGGAGCGGGCGGCGGGAGGTCCGAGACTCGGGGCTCCCCTGGGCACGGCCCCCCACTTCTCTACTGGCTTAGATTTCTCCTTTCTGACGGCCCGACATCTACAGCTCCCTAAGTGGTCTCCGCTGCCATGGCGATCTTAGTACCACGAGTGCACGCATCGCTGCTACTTTGGCATTAGATTAAAATGTAAAATAAAATTAAAAATACCTTCGCATCTGTACACCCAGGGAAGCATTTTCGACGACGCTGTCTTGGAGAAATTCTTGCTTAAAAAAAAAAGAGCTATCTCTCCCTCTCTCCCTCCATCCCTTCCTAAAAATATGAAATAAAAAAGAAGAAATTCTTTTTTTAAATATCTTATTTATTCATTTTCAAGCAGAGAGATACAGAGAGAGAGAAAGAGATAGAGAGAGAGAGTGCACAAGGGCCACCACCTTGTGGGTCTGGCTTATGTGGGTCCTGGGGAATTGAACCAGGAGCCTTAGGCACTGGAGGCAAGTGCCTTAACCGCTGAGCCATCTCTCCAGCCCCCCAAAAGAAGAAATTCTTGATTAAATGTGCAATATGAGGCGTTAACAGGTGTCTCCTGAAGTTTTGTGTATAATTGTGACACGTTGTCACATATGTCCAGGAAAGAGTTCTTTCTGCTCCGTGATTTCATGTAAATTTCCTCCTCCGTTTCATTAAGCAGGACCTTCCTCCTTTTAGGCAAGCAGGGTACCACTGGGTTACACACCCAGCTTTCATGTAAATTTCTACCTTAAACAGTGGTGGTAATAAAAGTCAAGAACAGAGCTCCTGGTAATGGAGTGTTTACAATGTGCCAGACATTGCTGCTTCGCAACCCATTGAAGCAGGTTGCATGTAGTATTGTCCCTATATAATCTGTGTCTGGAAAAACTGAGATTCGTCACCATTTAACCAAGGTGGTCTCACTGGGGAGTGGAAGTGCTGGACTCTGAACCCAGATCTTTTTCCTTTTCTAGTTTTCTGGCATACTGCACTGCCTTTCTGGTACATAGCAAGTGCTGGGTGGTAGCTACCTTTTGCTGTTGTTGTAAGAATGTCTTTTGGGCTGGAGAGATGGCTCAGCGGTTAAGGCACTTGCCTGCAAAGCCTAAAGACCCAGGTTTGATTCCTTAGTACCCACATAAAGCCAGATGCACAAAGTGGAGCATGCATCTGGAGTTCGTTTGCCTTGACTAGAAGCCTGGTGCGCCCATTTTCTCTCTCTCTTCTCTCTGCATGCAAATAAAATTTTGTGTGTGTGTGTGTATTATTTATTTTTATTTTTTAAAGAATGATGTCCTTGCCCTGGCTTTTTCCAAGATCTCCTGATGGTTCTCATGTCTAGGGACCTTTTTTTTTTTTTGCTCTCTTTCTGGCTTTCCTTTTCAGGAGTCCCAAGGATCATGTTGTCAGAAGTCCTGCATGTGTCTGCCCCTGGGAAAGTCATTCTTCACGGCGAGCACGCCGTGGTTCATGGCAAGGTAAAAAGTCCCCAGAGCCTTCAAGGGCTTGGCACCTTTTTTCCCTGATGCTGGTTTTGAAGGTTAAGGAAAGCCCTGGGGTATGGCTTGGAAGCAAATCAATGAACATTTGTTTTTCTCCAGCCAGGCACAGGTTAAGACAGACCTTAACCACTGAAGAATTTATTTGGCTTCATCCAGGAAGAGAGCGAAAAAGATGGTGGATATATAAAGCCTCACAAGAAGGGCTGGAGAGATGGCTCAGTGGTTAAGGCCTACAAAGCCTAACATCCTCCCCAGTGCACACATAAAGCCATATGCACAGTGGAACATGCATCTGGAGTTTATAGCAGCTGGAGGCCCTGGCACGCCCATTTTCTCATTCTCTCACAATTAAAAATATTTTTTTATAACCTTTATGAGTAAAATGAACTCACCTAGGAAGCAAGCCTTGGTAGGAAAAAATGAGGCTTGAGGACTGAACGCTGGGATACTCCAGTGTTTAAAGTTGGAAAGATGATAGGAAAAGGTGTCTGGAGTGTGGGCTATCTCACTGAACGCTTACAGCTATCCCAAGGGTACATCCTTTTATTTTCCCATTTTACAGATATGAAAGCTGAGGCTTAGGAGGAAACTGGTAATGTAACCAAGCTCTCTATACTTTCCTAGAGTGAGGAGTAAGCCCAAGTCTGTCTGACCTCATACTCTCACCCCTAACTCTTCATTCTTTTATTTTTGAGTCAAGGTCTTGCTGTGTAACCCTGGCTGGCCTGGAACTCACTATGTAAATCAGACTGTCCTTGAATTTGCATCCATCTTTCTGCCTCTGCCTCTCAAGTGCTGGGTTACTGGTGTGAGCCACCACCCCTGGCTACCAATCTTTGTTTTGTTTTTGTTTTTAATATATTTATTTATTTGCAATGAGAGAAGGAGAGGGAGAGAATGGGCATGCCAGATCCTCTTGCTACAAGTGAATTCCAGATGCATGTAGCACTTTGTACATCTGGCTTTATGTGGGTACTGGGGAATCAAACCCAGGCTGTCAGGTTTGCAAGCAAGTGCCTTTAACCACTAAGCCATCTCTCTAGCCCCAGTTCTTGCTTTTAACTCACATTTCCCTTTGAAAATGTACTGGTTATGGAGACTTTTGAGAATATCTGAAGTTTCCTATGGGAAAGTCAAACATAAGTAGATATTAACTTTTAATTCAGTGGTAGAGGATGTGCCCAGGCCTGGAGGGAGAGTAGGCTGAGGTTGATTAGCAGGGTGTGTGCCCAGGTGTGGGTGGGAGCGGCCTCTAGGGGAGTAGTTATCCTCAATTTTCAGCACACGGACAATGGTGTCCATGCCACTCACCCTCAGACTCACTGCCTTTACCCTTCCTTCTCCAGGTTGCACTGGCAGTGGCCTTGAACCTGAGAACGTTCCTCCGGCTCCAGCCCCAGAGCCATGGGAAAGTGAGCCTTGACTTGCCAAATATTGGTGTTAAACAGACCTGGGATGTGGGCCGACTGCAGCTGCTGGACACAAGCTTTCTGGGTTAGTGGAAGGAGGAGGAGCCAGGTGTGGTAAGAGCCTGGGCCCTGAAGAGAGGAGAAAGCAGGGCCATTGCAGGCTTTCTGCCAAGGATGCAGAAGCCTGCTGCTCCCAGGGGGGTGGGAGGGGTGTTTTGACTCCAAACAATTAATCTCATTTAATATTCTCTTAATTTATTTTAAATGTATAAAGTTTCCATGACTTTTTATAGACTGTTATGGACAGATCATTAAGGGCTACGGTTGGGTGAAAATATCCTGTCATTGCTGTGACAAAATACCTAATAAAAGCAACTTAAGAGAGGAAGGGTTTATTTCAGCTTACAGTTCGTCGTGGGGAGGAGGGCATGGAGACAGAAGAATGAGGGGCTGGTCTCGTCGCATCTGGAGTCAGGAGGCAGAGTGGTGCTCAGCTCCCTTCCTCCTTTGAATTTAGTCGGGGACCCCAGCCCGTCTTGTCACTGGAAACTTTTTCCTGGAGAAATGCAAACACAGATAGGGCACAGACGACAGACCAAAGCATGATTGTAACCAAAACTAATTTTGGTGAAGCGAGTGAGTTTATGGGGGTTACTTACAGAGCAGGGTGAGGGGTTGCTTGCAGGGGCGTGGGGGACTCAAAGGAGCTGCACCCCAGCATGGGTGCTAACTCATGGAAGCTGCCTCTCTGTAGCACACTGGTTCGAGATTCTCAGGCAAGTGGCACCATTTCAGGCAGCTCAGCTTGTGGGGAAGTCTCTTCCAAGTAGTTGTTTACCCTTTCTGTCACCTCAGGGAGGGCTCCTTTAAGTTTTAGCTTTCCAAGACTTGGGCAGCTCTGTCTCCTGAGCCTCCTCCTCCTCCTCCCTTAGCAGGGAACGTGTCAATTCAGAGACAGTTGCCGGACAGCACTGGCCACGTGTGCCCCGACAGGACAGTCATCGCTGCTCTCACTCAGCATGCTGCCCATGCCTCGGACAAGGGAGAGTCCTCCAGGGAGGGACTACTTAGAATTCTAAGTCAGCAGCTGAGGTGACAGCTCCAGACTCTGACTGAGAGAACACCACCCTGCTGGCAAGCCTGGGCATGCTGGGCCCAGGGGCAGGGTTGTGGGCCCTGGCTGAGGTTTTGCTGTGGGGACCCAGCAGGACGGGAGGTTGACAGCAGCACCCGGGTAAAGCGTCTGTTGGTGCCTCACAGAGGAGACTAAGGAGTCTTTTGGAGACAGGTTGCCCCAAGGTTACAGGGCTCTGCTGTCCATTTTATGGGTGTGTGTGACAGTTGAGGCTTAGAAGTTAAGTGACAGTGACCACACAGGAGTAAGATACACAGAAAGGATTCAGACATTGGTCCCCTAGCTGGTCTGTGTCCATCATGGAGCTGTGCGACGTTGGGCTCTAATGGGCCAGCTTGGCTGTCTTACATTGTCATAAATACATACACTCAGCACACATGTTCTGAGCCCCAGCTAGATGCATGGACGTTTCCTATCCGCCACTCCCAACTCCACGGTCCCTGCTGAACTTGAACTGAGCCTGGGAGGGATTTGTAAAGGTGAGCTGGTCAGACTTGCTCAGCCTCCTCGTTGTCATAGAAAAGTGGCCCCGGTTCCTCCTACACGTCACTGGGAAAAACCTGCTACTTTGCTTTTCCCTCCTGCCTATGCAGCATTCACATCCACGGTTTGGGTTTGGTTTTGGTTTTTCGAGGTAGAGTCTCACTCTAGCTCAGGCTGACCTGGAATTCATTATGTAGTCTTGGGGTGGTCTCAAACTCACAGGGGATCCTCTTATGGCTGCTTCCCAAGTGCTGAGATGTGCATCACCACGCCTAGCCTCTGTGTGTGTGTGTGTGTGTGTGTGTGTGTGTGTGTGTGTGTGTGTTGGGGGGGGGATGTTGAGGCTTGAACCCAGGGCCTCGCACATGCTAGGCAAGTACTTTACCACTGAGCTACATCCCCAACCCATTCCCTATCTTTGGCAGAGGGAACTATCTGGAGACTGACTTAATACTACCTTTAAAAAATTAAAATGTATTATTTACTTGAGAGAGGGAGAGAGAGAGAGAATGAGAATGGGTGCTCCAGAGCCTCCTGCTGTTGCTAAGGACCTCCAGACACATGTGCCACTTTGTGTATGTGGCTTTATATGTGCACTGGAGAATTGAACCCAGGCCGTCAGGCTATATCAGCAAGTGCCCTTAACCACTGGGCAATCCCTCCAGCCCTGATACTACCTTTTGTTTGGTTTTGTAAAATGGAAAGTGAAGCCTAGGCTTTTGTACATGGCATGTGTTTAAGCTGCTAATTAATTATGCACTCGCTGTGCCAGGAGCCATGCTAAGAGTCTTCCGTACCTTTCTCTTCACACCCCTGTGTAGAGGTACTATTGCTATCTCTTTCTACGAAGGAGGGAGCTGAGGTCCAGGACAGTCACTTGGCTCATGGCTACGTGTGCAGTGAAAGGCATCGCAGGGCTCATGTCCCCAAAGCTCAGATTGAACGGATAGACTCTGCTCTGGGGGTTGGACTACATGACCACCCAGATTTTCTGTATCCTATGCTGTGACCTGAGGCCATCTCACCCACCGTGTCTGCTTGTTGCCCATGTGACAGAGCAAGGTGATGTGTCAGCACCCACCCCAGAGCACCTGGAGAAGATGGAGGTGGCTGCACACCTGCCTGAGGACTGTGTTGCCTCCGAGCGCCTGGCTGTGCTGGCCTTCCTGTACTTGTACCTGGGCATCTGCCGGAAGCAGAGGTACGTGTGTGGCCTGTGGGAGTCCCCACCAAGCCTCCTGGGAAGTGGGAGGGGTTTTGGTCTGGCATTGCTGCTGGAGAGTTCTCTCGTCTCTGCGGCCTCTAGGAACTGGTCATGGTCTGCCCTTACTATGTGCCTGGCAAGCTCCAAGAGAGGCACCAGGGAAGAGGAGGCTCAGGAAGCAGGCACTGGGGTCACTCAGTGAGTAAGGAGGGACAGCTAGCCCATGAACTCTGTTCACTCTCGGGTAAACACAGGCCAAAGCCACGCTTCATTCTTGGTCCATGGGGCTGCCTCTCCATGGTGTGGCTGGAGAGGTTCCGGCATGCCCGGCTGGCAGAGTGAAGCCTGCGTCTGCTTCCCCTGGGGAGCCAGTGGCCACAGTGGGACAGCACTGTTGAGGTAGAGTCACCTAGCACTCCAGCATGGACTGCAGAGACAGCCCGTGTCACTAAAACTCCAGCTGCTTACCCCCATATGAGGGACTTGCCTTTTATGAGCCTCACCTTACCCATCTGTAAAATGGGTATGGTGATAACACCAAGTTTGTGGGGTTTTTATGGGGGTTAATCAATCTTAAGACTCAGCTCAGAGCTTGGCACGTAGCTTGACCAGTGCTGGCTCTTATCATGAATCATTTCCTCAGACTTGGTTGGTTGCTTGGGCTTCTAATCCCAGCATTCAGAGTGCTGAAGCAGGAAGATTGCTACAATGTCAAGGCCAGCCTGGGCTACAGTGTGAGATCTTGTCTTGAAAAATACAAAAAGTTAGCCGGGTGTGGACACGCCTTAAATTCCAGCACTGGGGAGGCAGAAGTAGGAGGATCACCATGAGTTTGAGGCCACCCTGAGACTACATAGTGAATCCCAGGTCAGCTTGGGTTAGATTCAGATCCTGCCTCGAGAAAAAAAAGCAAAAACAAAAAATATAATAACCAATAAGTAGCTTAATTAGGTAACATAGCACAAAATTTTCTCAAGAGACAATAAGAGCATAGCAGTGTCTGGCACAGGGCACAAAATGAGCATGCAGTCTGATTTTTTTGTGCAGAGTGTGGACAGCCTTTCATTCCTCCAAGAGCCACCACTGGCCTGTCTGCCGGGCGGGCACTGTGCTGAGAACACCTCCTACATGGGGCACACTTGTGTCCAGTACACGATGTCCAGTTTGGGCAGCACATGTCCAGCACATGTCCTTCAATAGGCGTGGGTCGGGTGAGCGTGTGTACTCTGAGGCATCATACATACGCACTGCTATATATCTGGAAGGTAGGAAAAGGACTTAGTAGAAATTCCCAAACCTATATTTGACATGTCTCATTTGAGGGAAGTCCACGTAAGATGGCATGACTCTGATCTTTGAGGTGACCTGAAGCAGACCCAGGTGACACACTGCAGGAAGCGCTGTCTGGCTTTGGAGTCAGAAAATCTCCCTGAGTCCAGAGTACTGGGTCAGATGCTCACACTCAAGCCTGCCCAGTGTCCTGGCCCTGGGTTCACATTGGCATCTCACCACCATGCTGTCTACCCTGGTGTGTTTCAGGGCCCTGCCAAGCCTCGACATCGTAGTATGGTCTGAGCTACCCCCTGGGGCAGGCTTGGGCTCCAGTGCCGCCTACTCAGTGTGCTTGGCGGCTGCCCTCCTGACCGTATGTGAGGAGATCACCAACCCCCTGAAGGACAGGGATGGCACCAGCAGGTAACCAGTCATCCTAACCTCAGTTTCCCCTTCCGTGTGAAAGGGGAAACTACCTTCCTGGTAGGGTTTTCTTTTCTCTTTAGGCAAGGTCTCGTTATGTAAGCCAGGTTGGATGTATGATCCTCCTGCCTCAGCCTCCTAAATGCTAGGATGATAGACGCACATCACCATGGAAGCCTTTAATGCTTTGGAGAGATTCAGACAGAGGTGGCTGGTGCAGCCTTCAGCACTGGAGTTGGATCCATAGTGGAGGTTTTTTCATTCATTTGGAGGCTTGTGTCTGAGGCTGGCCTTGAATTCTTGATCCTGCCTGCCTCCCTCTCCCAAGCACTAAGATGACAGGCATGTGCCTCCACACCCCTGGCTCTTTTTTTTGGTGGGGGGGGGGGGACAGTCTTTATGATGGGGCGAGCACTATACTACAGAGCCACATTGCTAGGCACATTGGGTACTGCTTGAGTTTCCTGAGGCAGACCTGGCTCAGCAGGCACCTGGGCAGGTCATTGCCATGTGCCATATGTGAACACCTTGCCAGGCTGGCCCCCAGTCCTAGCCACACATGCCCCTGACCCCCAAGAAGAGGGATTGACTATTCTATCACCAAGGGGAGTGGGCTGCAGAGCCCAGAGTCACTCAGCTGATTAGAGGTACACTGTGGGAGGCCAGAACCCCAGATGGCACCACAAGGGTTTCAGAGGGGAGGGAATGGAAGGTTTGGTGCCATCTTCGGCTGAGAGAGTCCACATAGATTTCTGTTCTTTATCTTGAGCTGAGAGGGTCTGTGCAGTTTCCTTTCCTTTCAGAGCTCTTAGGCCCACGGCCCTTGGCCTCCCGCCTCCACCAAATGAAGCCCACATCTCCTGCCCTCCCTGCCCAAGGAGGCCCTGGCCCCTACTCCCCACCACCACCCCAGTAAGGATGTTCCCATGTATTCAGGTGGCCCGAGGAGGATCTGGAATCAATTAACAAGTGGGCCTTCCAAGGGGAGAAGGTGATCCACGGGAACCCCTCGGGCGTGGACAACGCCGTCAGCACCTGGGGTAGGTGTATTTTCTTCATTTTTCTTCTTTTTCAAAGTCTCATTCCATTATTCAATGCCCTGACTCGAGGTGAGTCAATTAGATGGGTTCTGAGAAGAGCACTTGTGCTTGGGGGAGAAGGGAACAATCTCTGGGCTCTGCCTCTCTCACCTTGTAACTTACTCTGGGGGTGGACTTGGGGAATGGCAGCCTCAAGTTCCCCGGGGGCATCATGGGA
>PVHP010003081.1:0-81873 GCA_004024765.1 Zapus hudsonius | reverse complement strand
CTGGCAAAGCACACTACAAATCCCTAACAGGTATCCCCATGCATATTCTACCCAGAAATATTTTCATCTGAATTTGTGTTGTACTTTGTATTGCCAAAGACCATGGAATGCATGCAGCTCTGTAGTTCAGCCTTTATACACAGAGAAGTTGGAGAAGAGTGTAGTTCAAGTGTAGGCTCAGACATAGACTTCCTAGGTCTGCTGCTTATAGAAGCCTGGCCTGTGGTCCATAGCTTGGCCTCTTTGTGCCAAGATAATGGGAAAAAGAATGGTACCCACTTCAGGCTAGTTGTAAGGATTAAATCAACCACTTATTATAAGTTACTTAGAATAACAATCAAAAAACCCCACCCCAAAGTATGGTTAACTTATTTGTAAGACTGAGTTCTTCAAGCACACAGCTATACCTGATTTATCTTGCAACCTTTACAGTGCCTTATGTATTTTAGGCACAAAGGCAAATGTTTCTAAAGAGAAAAAACCCAAATAACCATTGTCAAGGAGAAATGTAACAGAGAGCAATTATGGTTTATTTTAAATGACAGTCTTTTGTCACATTTTGAGAAGCTGAAGAAATTCACTGTGTGTTTTGCTTGTATGGGAAGCATCTTGAAATTTTAGTAGACAGACACTTTTCCACAGCAATCATATGGACAATATTCAACACGAAACAGCTGTTGAATGAGCTTTAACATAAGAGGGAAAAGAGAGATGCCTAGGAGTGTGATGAAGGGAAAATGAGTAGTTAGAGCCCTGCTAGGTTGGGATATAGATGTAGGGCATTTTCAGTCCTCTCCTTATAACAATGAGGTATCTGATTCTAATTAAGTATTGGTAATAAGCAGACTGTTCTGAAGTTCACCAACTCTAAGGAGGGAAATGATTTTGGTTCTGATTTTAGCCATTATCAAATCCAAACATGGACTCTGTTATATTGGCTTTATGATTTTTCTATATCTTTTGTATGTGATGTGAGAATATGGTTCTCTACCTGCCCATAACCAGCCTCTCTTCCCTTGTGATTCCTGACTTGACTTTTGTTTTGTCTTAGGAGTGAAGAACTGTCAAAGATTGCATGGGCGAGGGAAGAAAATACATTGAATGCAGCTAGGTTTGTTCCTTAACTGCTGGTCAGTAGTAATAGAGGTCATCCTAGAGCCAGGGTTGGGGAGTGAAGAGATGTGATTTAACAGACACCACAGTTAAATGAACAATTAACAACAACAACAGCAAAACTAATGTATAACAACCAACATGAGGACTATGATAATCGAATGCTGGAGTCAGGACTTTAGCTGAGTAAGTTATGGCATTCTCTTCGTGGGCAGAGATGGGGGCTATGTGAGAGATGATGGACTTATTAACTGTTTCTACTATAGTCCCATCTTATTATATGTGTCTTATAACTTTGTCTTATATACCTTAAATATACATGATATATGTTACAAAAATGATATACTATACACAGGGCAGGGAGGTACCATGAATAGAACTTCAGAGTCATGATCAACACTCCGTTGGAAAAGCAGTATCTACTCACTGTACTGTAAGAGTCCATGCTAAGGAGTTTTAAAGCCATAGTGTCACTGGCAGCTTTTACTCTCCCACCATAAGTCTCATTGAAAGACTGTCTATTGACTAGTGTACTTTTGGGTATTGAATAAGTATAAAATATAATATCTCAAAGTATGATTATATTAAACATATGTTGGTAATGTACAATAGGTTTTTAACTTAGGAAAAAATACTTTTAGATATTTTTCTATATAAGCCAAAATAAAACTGTCTCATTATCTATAATAATTTGGGAGTCTTTCACTATGACCACATATAATATGTTTAATTATTTATTAAGTAGTGTGCTTAGGCTATTTCTGTTGTTATTATGAATAATATATTATGGTTAATGTATACATATTAAATTCATAGGCATAAAATTATAGAGCCAAGATGTATAAACACTGAAAATTTAATAGGGCTGTACAAGCTGTCTGTCAAAAAGGTTCCCCATTTTTACACACCCAAAATGTAACAGTGCATAGTTCCATATTCATTTTTTGACATTAGATATTTTGACTTTTGAATTTTACTAGCTTAATAGGACAAAAGATTCCACTATTGCTGAATGAGGTTTTTTTTTTTTTTTTTTCGCCCTGTGATCTCCCTGATAATATATTCTACTCATTTTCTTACAGGGCTTTTTACAGTTTTCTTTCTGATTTATACATACTCTGCAGACTATGGAAATTAGCCCCTAGTCAGAGTTCTAATATTTTCTTCATGTGGCTATTTTTCTTTTGAATTTATTTTTTGCATCTTCTAATAAATGTGTCTAGGCATTTATTTCCTGTAAAAAGCTGTATTGTGTGAATGAAAAAGTTACAATTGCCACAGTTAGTTTTGAGTTGGTTCAAGATCTGACACCCCCCAAACACCAAAATCTAAAATAATGAGTCTCAAGCATTTTTAGATTAAAAAGTACTCCAACTGTTTTATACAATGATAATAGGAAGCCATACTTATCTAGAAATAGAGCAAAGAAAGTGTATACATTGGAGCACACACGGAGAAAAGCCAAGGTTTATTTTGAAAGTGTTTGCTTTTATCTTTATTAAATGTGTAAAACAATAACTAGACCTAGGCTTTTTTTACTCACAAAGACAGGGAAAGTTCATCTATCTATAGATCTGCCATCTAGGTTTGACTGAATAATATAAGCTAAAATTAAAGGGAAAGCTAGGACTGAATGACACAGGGACCTTGAATCTCTAAAATTAAGATAACCAACCAACTATTGGTGAGGGGTCCTTTTAGTAACTGTCATTAGCAGACACACTGGTCATATGTTTTCTCACTTTCTGAAGGCTTCACACACCCCTCCCTCAGCATTGTCTGCATTTGCTGAGTCACTGGTTCTCTCTTTGGCACTATTAAAAGAGGAAAGCTAGACTGGGTAATTGGAGTAAAAAGACTTTAAATCCCATCTTCTCTCCAGAGTCTCATCATATGTTCCCTCCACTGAGTCAAGGAATGGGATATTTTTATTTACTAAAATGCATCTCTTTGCCTCTACTTTTTTCTATTATTGCCTATTGCCAGGATTATAGTTATGTGTGGATTACATGAGAATATATTTTGAGATTCGTCTTTGAAACCTTCCTATCAAGAGTATAATGTTGGGCTGGAGAAATTTCTCAGTGGTTAAGGTGCTTGCCTGCAAAGAATAACGACTCAGGTTTGATTCCCCAGGACCCATGTAAAGCCAGATGCACAGTGGCACATGCATCTGGAATTCATTTGTAGCAGCTTCAGGCTCTGACATGCCCATTCTCTCTGCCTCTCTCTTTCTGCTTGCAAATAAATAAATAAAAATATTAAAAAAGCATAATGTTATATAAACACAGAATTTGTTCCCCTGCTTTTAAAATATTTTGTGATTTAAAATGTTGCCAAGTAATATATAGTAAAATGGGTTTATTCATTGTACAGCACATGTGGTTATTTTGAGGATAAATTGATCTGATTTAATTGGGTAGCTTAAGAAGTTACCTAAATTAGGATTGGGATGTATCTCAATTGTACAAGGATGCTCTAGTGTCAGTTTGATTCCTATGGCAAGAGATTCAAAAGCTCACAGGTGTGGAATGAAAGAGAAATATATGAGTCCCATGTGACAAGTGATTTTCCCCAGTGAGCATAGTGGGTGGGTCATACATCATATTTATGAATGGCAGATGTGCTGCTAATTATCAACGACTATCTGGAATGTTATGTTAAGAAGCATGGCCAAAACTTCCGCCTGTCTTCTAATATCTTTGCTACCATCCTGGTGATAGAGTTTTACCTTGCTATGTGTTTATTCTGCACTAACATTACATTTTCTAGCCCCTTTTTAGAAAGTTGCTCAGACATGGTAACTACTGATACATAAAATGTAAGTGAAAATGGTGTGTGTGTGTGTGTGTGTGTGTGTGTGTGTGTGTGTGTGTGTGTGTGTGTCTTACTTGCTGAGCTCCAGTCTAATGGGAAGGGTCATGAAGCCCCTGCCTTGTTCCTCTTCTCTGATTCTAGCCTGAACTTAGATGTGTTGGCAAACTCTCCTGGACCACCAAACCGTGAAATAGATTAAAAGATAAAAGGAATCTGAGTCCTCAGTGTGGGGCTGTCGAGTCACATTCACACTGGTGTTCAGCATGATATGTGTGTAAGGAATAATCTCCTATCTCGTGTATGACTTTGGGTCATTGTCGCAGCAGCAGACCCTGAGCCCTAGCTAAGGGAAATGGTTCTGAGATCTATCAAGATATATTAGGAAAAAGTGTCATGTGAGGATTACAGTATAGGCCATATTTATTTCAATTATGATGATAGTGTTTAAAATGCTTTGGGAAAATTTTAAATTGTAAATTTGTACATTTCTTATAATGATATATAGTTGGAGATATCTCTTCAGTTTCCATCATGTTCCTGAAATGCTTATTGAGCCCAACATTAATCTCAGTAATGGTGTCAGGAAGGTTGATAAATTTATTGTGGATGTCAATTGTGTTCTTTAATCTATGTCAACTTTCCATGGGAAATTGGCTTCATGCGTTAGTAATAGAAATATACTAATATATATGCAGGGTTTATTATCATTCATGGACAGGAAAGATATATAGCAGAAATGCAGCATGCATTTCTGGAAAAATAAAACCACCCCAAATGGTGCTTGCCTCATAAATTTGCTTGCTCACTCACTCAATATTTGTTATTTCCCTGTCTCTTACTTCCAAAATAATCCTCAGTAATTTATAGATCAAAATTTAGCATATTTGGTACTCAATGTTGAACTCTATTCCAGTAGGATTGTGATTTGTTAGAATGTTCTCTGGGAATGGCATCTAGACAGGAGGCACGCCAGAGCCCCGTGGGTAAGGCAACTGCCTTCCTGGGCTCTTGTCTCTTCCCTCAAGACTCTGGGATTTCTCTGAGCATCAAGGACTGTGACAGGAAAGCTCCCAGCCTCAAGGATACCTCTAGAATCCCTGAGGCTGAAATATAAAAGTGGTGGTGCTAGAAGCCTGTGCTTTGGGATTGGAAATTCTGACCTGATTTACATCATGAGTTACTTTTGCCTGTTAAACAGCCCTGGTGTCTCTTCTGATGAAAAGTGGCTTCCGTACAGCCACCATGTCAGAAAGGTCAATTCAAGTCCAATCACAGTTGGCAAGAATTCTGACATAGATGATGCCTCCGGGCCTCACCCGGAGAGCACATTCAGAATGAATGAAGTTGGATATTTGGGGGAACTTCCCAGTAGCCAGTGGTGTGCGGCTGCACCAGAGCTGACATGTAGCATGTGCTGCTATGGATTTAAGGTACTAAACTCTTCACAGGTTGACAAATGCTTTGAATCTCACACTATTTCCTAATGATGCATTTTCTACAGATATTCAAAGAGCATTTTCTAAGGGATGCCATTGGTATTTGGGCCAGGCAGTTATTGCTATGAAACTTCTGCATATTATAAAATAATAACACTCCTGGCCCCCCTCCCATGTCAGCAACAAGCCCCAGAAATTGTGTTAATTTCAAATATCCTCTCCCCTGGACCAATAATTTTTTAAAAAAATGTTTACTTATTTGCAAGGAGAGAGAGAGAGAGAGAGAGAGAGAGAGAGAGAGAGAGAGAGAGAGAGAGAGAGAGAGAGAGAAGAGAAACAGACAGAGAATGGGCACAATAGGGCCTCCAGCCTCTGCAAACGGACTCCAGATGAATACCACCCTGTGCATCTGGCTTTACATAGATACTGGAGAATCAAACTTGGGTCATCAAGTTCTTCAGGAAAACTCCTTAACTGCTGAGCATCTATCCCATTTTTTTTAAACAATGTGTCTTCTAGCCCAGGCTGGCTTCAAAATCATCATGTAGCTGATGATAACCTTGAATTCCTGATTCTCCTATCTCTCCCTTCTGAGTGCTAGAATTACAGGCATGCACAACCATGGTTGGTTTATGCTGTGTTAGAGATTGAACCCAATGTTGTTCTAAGCAAGCACTGACCAACTGAACAACATTCCTCACCCCCCTTAGCCTACAGCAAGTACATCCTAATAGGATCCACCCTATCCTACAATCAGTTTTAGGGTGACTGTAATGGATGGTGCTAATGATATAACCACGAGTCCTGGCTATGGAGAGATCACTGCCATAGATGCCTGAAATCAGTGTGCATTATCTCCTAGGCATACACCAATTCCAATTCCAAATTCATTTTAATTTTAAGTAACTGGACTTTACCAACCTCTTGGAAACAACTGGCTTTTACTGACTTTGACATACTCTGTGGACCAGCATGTTCTCAGTGCTCAGCTATCACACATATCAGTACAAAGGGAAATGCCCCACCTCCCATCTCCACCATGTATTAGAGGTGCTATTTTGATCTACTCAAAAACATTCCCATGAATGTTATTATTTTTGTTATTTTGTGTGAACAAGCCCAGACTCATAAATGAATAGGTATGTTGACAAAGGAGCTTCATATTAAAACATTTCCCCAGACTTCCAATATCCTCAAATACCAAATTGGATTACATTTTATGATCTCTGCAATCATTTCTGCTCTTTTCGAGACAAGTGCTCTGAGGGGCTCATCAGATGAGGCCACAGTTAGATGTCAGATGTTATTCTGAGTCAAAAAACCATCAAATTCTCTTTCAAGCAAACTTCAAAAGTAGCAGAAGTGCTGATTATGGAAACCTAAACCTACCTAGATACCTCCATCAGCACAATCACTAAGCATCTTCCTCTGATGGTACCATGGAGAAGGCTCCTGAAAATGGATTGAGCTTGATAGAGAGCTCTTGTTTAGGTAGAAAGGCAACCTCAGAAAATTCTAGCCTAGTAAGAACTTTCTAGACCTGAGATTGCTGCCCATAAGTTTGACATGTACAATCCAAGTAAATTTTTTTCACCAAACCTAGAATACTATTCAAGTTAACTAACACTGATCAAATGCAGCCAAACACAATGTGAATTCAGTGTGCTTCTTTCAATGTCCTTTTGGTAAATTATATGAAGGAAATCTGGCATTGGCTTAAATCTAAGTTGTTGAGATATTCTGGTTCAATTGCATTCAGCCTAACTTCTCACTCCTGGAACATAAAGAATCCTCAGGCATCCAGCCGACCTCCCCTATTCCTATTCTCCTCACAGAAGTAGTTTCTGTCTCCAAGGGCAGCTTCGATTTTCTCTCCTGTTTACTCATGTCCGAGTGAGAACAGTAATTTCAACAATGTAGGAAAAATTAAAGCTTCCTGCTTATTACTGGAGACACCCAAGAGCTTATATCAATTTTTGTTTAGTAAGCAATATTTATAGAGACTTACTGATAAGTGATATAATACGAAGCCCCTTTCTCCGGTTGGTCCCTCTTTGTACCCAGAGAAGTGATCTCTTCTTAAGCAGAGTGAGCTTCCCATTTCTGCTAGAGATACTCAAGTGAGCACTCTGCTCTGATGTGCTCTGAGGGAGGGGCTCTGGGTGTCAGGCTGGGACCATGGCAGTGAGATTATATAAACATGGTCCATGGTGTCCCCCAGAGAAGCAAGGAAGGGAGCCAATGTTGCATAGCAACCCTACATAGCAGAATCCATTCATGTGTTGAGTCTTTTAGTTACAGTGCTTCCAGGAATAATCATTTCTTGTTCACAGATACAGAGACAAGGCTAAGAGAAAAGCAATAACTTAGAAAAATTGACTGTATAGGACTAGGACGAATGCACTCCATGGTCTACCTGCTTATGTACTTTATAGCACTTACAATAGTAAAGTCTTTCTCTTCTCCCCAGAGTAATATTCCTCTCTTCGAGCTATTAAATTTATAATCACTGGGTTTTTAACCTTTACTTTTGAAAATTGCAATGAGAATATTTCTTTTAAGTGATTTTTGGTTAGCTGAGAGTAGAATTTGATAATAGAAAAGATGGCTTTCTAACTTTTAGACAAATCTTAGCAGGAAAATAGGATATTTTAGCTGAGTATATTTTTACATCTTTATAGGGGTACACACTGTATGACAAATCAGTAATAAGCATTTCCATGTCTTCAAACATTAATCATTTATATGTGCTGGGGAATTTCATATGTTTCTTTTTCAGTCATTAAAAATATATGATAGATTGTTTTAAGGTTGTGTTGGTGCTGCAGGAAGCAAGAACAAATTCTTCCTCTTTGTGTTTTGGTCTTCTAAGCTAGTGTATTTTATAATTTTAACTTCACAAAAATTGTTAAAGAGTTCATGAATCAATATTTACCATTGTGTTCCTACTGAGTTCAAGAAATGTTTTTAAAATCTAGCCACTGTGTGGTCAACACAAGTTAAAATATGTTAGTACTGAAATATTTATGGATGGAGTCATAAATCATATGCTGTCAATTTCCTTACATTCTCCAGAGGAGCAAGCAGGTGAGTGTGGACCGAGGAAACAGGTTCAGTCATAGGTTGGTAAATGTAGAGGCTGCCATGGGTAATATGGATGGCTGGCAATTGACTATTGTAATATGCTCTACTTTTGCATATACTTGCAGTTTTAAAATAATGTTTGTGAAACATATACTTGGGACTTTAAAGTTTCATTAGTATATTTAGATGCTACTTTCTGGAGCAGCACATATATATTTTATATGTTGAATCAAACCACGTTTTACTACATTTCCTACTGCCAGCCTTATTCAAGCAACTGTCATTTCTTCCCTGCATAACCGCAACAAGCTCCTGAAAGCATCCTTCAGCCCCAGCAATGTGTAATTGCACCAATGTTTTAATGCATAAAGGAAATGTGATAAGCTGTCAGATACAAATTCTTTAGGATCAAATCCGAGTCTTTGCTGGACAGTTCTTGCTCTTCACTGACCACCTGGAACTTTTGTCCAGTGCCTGAGTCTCCTGGGAGTGTGCTTCTGTGTCTGCCCTCAATTCAGTTCATGTCACTCCTCCTACAGACCATGTCTGGCCACAGACACTAAATGGCCATCCTTTGTCACTCATCTGCAAGCACACAGATACCTCCCTCTCTTTTATGTTCTTAATAATGTTCTTTACGTATTTGCTTCTTTATTACCCTGTTTTTCCTTTACTTGAGGTCATTGTGTTGTGTTTGCTGCTTCTCTGGACTGTCCTGATAGCGGGTTCAATGAGTGTTTATTTGCTAAGGAAATGATTGGCAATACTTCTTACATGTTAAATTTGAAGTTTAAAATATTTCAGATAGTATTCAGAAGCAGATAACTGTTCATGTCTGAAAGGATCTCTTTTTATAAATAGAGCCTGCCATTAAACCTTGACAATACTTCTATACCGACAGGAATGGGCAGAGAGAGGGAAGCAGATGAGATAATGGATGTCAGGTACGTGTACAGTGTTAAAACACTTGGCTATTATACTATGTTATTAACAATAGTTGGCAGGTTGATGAGAAAGGGGCTGTGAGTGTCCTGAGCAGGATTCACTTTATATATAAGGGAAGAATTTTCCAAAAGGTGATGCCATTTATGTAAGAAACAGGCCTGTGGCAGGTTCATGCTGTGTGCGTGTCTCTTGCGAGCTGTGAGATCTGGATCTTTGAAAGTGCTGAGTGTGTGTGACACCCCTGGACCATGGTGGGTGTAAGAAGTGGCGGGTACAGTAGCAGTGTTAGAGTGCCTAATTTTCAGTTGCATTTTAGATTTTGAAGTAGTAAATGAAACTATAAATGGAATTTTTAGAGTGAATTTGTAGAATAAAACTCAGTTACTGAAAGGAAGAACCACTAATTGTTAATGATGCTATAAAGTAGAAAGCATGTCCAGATTAGAAGGTGGAACAGTGGTGCGCATCGAGGGGGGCTGCCGTGGTTTTTTCTCTTAGTCACACAACGACCAGGCCCACTTTGTGCCCTTGTTCAGCTCTCTTTTGGGAGCTTCTATAATCCCCAGAGGCCATTTTCCTTGCTGCTAACTGAATGTAGAGCTCTATGTTGGGAGCCTGGGTCAGCCCTTATTATCTGAGGAACTTTCTGTTCCTTCCCTGCTGTGGGGGCGGAATACAGTAGGAAGGGACATAGACCTTATGAATTATGAGTCATTGGGCACTCAGTTTTTCCAAAACCATGAGATCCAGGCAAATAGTCACCCTACCACTCAAGGTCACTTTACTACTCAAGTTCAGAGGTAGAACTAGTGAAGGTGCTAACTGCTGACATCAATCACTGTGGCTCAAAGGCTATTCTTTCCCTTGTACTGTCTAACTTCCCATGATTTCAGGAGCCTTTTCTTACCACCTGCTTAGATTCTCTGAGTGGGATCCTGTGGGCTTCTGTGATGCCCCAGAAACCACAAAGTCCCCTGGTACCTGGGCTCATGCCTCTTCTCTGCTCCATACTCTAGACTCCTGCTTAGGTTTGCATCTATGATGCTATCTGCTTTGATGGTTAAGTGAAGGTCAAGTGTTTCTATACATGAGATTGAGGTGTTCCTTATGATCATCAACCCATAGACCAGCATCTAGCGAGGTGCCCTCCTACTCATCCATGTTGGCTGTCCACCTTGCATGTGGTAGGCTGGGAGGCTTATTGAGGCCAGACTGATTCAACAGCCTCCCTGGGCCTCCCCTGCATGCTGTCTACACACTCAGCACCTTTGAAAGCTTTGAGAAAGGCACTACTCCAGCACATAAATACCTCACCAAAAGTTACCCTCCCTAATGAATCTGGAGCTCTGTGTTGAGGTGCCTGGGCCACCCCTTACTTTAAGGAGCTTCCTGTTTGCACTCTACCTTGGGTAGACCTTATGATTTATGAGTCATTTGCTGATCAGGTGACCTATCATCTCAGTTCTTCCCAAACCATGGGATCTGGGAATAGTCCCAGACACATCATGAAGAATTGCCCACCTTGCCACTCTTCCTTTAGGGCTAGAACCGGTGGAGGTGCTGACTCCTGATATCATCCATTGCAGCCCAGGGGCTACTGAATGGGATGAGAAGTTTGTAAAAGGCACTTTTGCTCTGGGAAGTAGTAAGCTCCTACTAATCCCTGGCTGGGTTTAACTCCAGCTTTCATTGCCTTTGCTGGGTGCTTAACTCATGCAATCACTACAGCTCTGCACCCCACACTATTTAACAGCTACCAGGGCCTGACACGGTGACACATGACAGAGAATCTCATTGGCCATAAATTCCTTCCTTGTGTTCCTGATCCTGTGTTAGTCATCTTCCAGCTCACTCATTCTTAACCTGATGGTGGGGAAAACAAAAGTAATGCCATAGCCTGTAAAAGCGTAAATGATAGTACTAATTCCACAGCATTTCCCATTTGTTCTATCAAATATACTGCAAGGGAGCTCAGTGATAGTTTTTAGCAAAGTGTATCACCTGGTGATATCATGATGTTTGTGCTCTACTGACCTCTGAATCCATCTTTTCATTTTTTTCTACATCTTCCCTCTCCCCCAAAAATGTTCAGTTTGGGATATTACTGTGACTCTTCTTTGCAAATATCATGGAAAGGAGTTCTCTAATAGAATTTTTATTTCAGAATGGGCAAAATTCATTATTCTAGACTTCACTCTGAATAGGATGAAAGTATGCACCTTGGACTAGAGAAGAAAACAGAGCAGGGAAAAAGGAAAAAGTTATGCCCAGAGGGGTCTAATATCCCAGCTCTGGGAAGAAGGAACTGTAGTAGGAAGACCCATTTGGAACGAATGCAAAAAAGGGGATTTGGATCAGCTGAAACCTACTACATTGGTAGTAAAAGTAACAAGTAACAAAGAAACATGGCAAAAGAGAAGGTGCTGCTTTTTGAAATCACAGGCTTTGGAAGATTGATCAGTTAGAAACAAGGTCCTCTGATACATATAATCACCACAGAATTTGAGTTTTGCCATCAAAGCCTCACCTGCTACTTTGTGAAAATGAATTCAACTTTACTTTGTGAGTGTAGGTAACAGATGGTTTTCATACGTTGATCACTTATAAATGTGAGTCACTGGGGGAAGGCATTGTTTCCTCACATAGCTGAGAGCTTCCATGATTAACTTCAGCACAGGGTTCATGAGCTCTTAGGAGATGCTGTTAATGTAGTTATTAGATACACATCACGTTGTGTTGAATCCATAAATCCATGCAACAAAATGCATGCAAGTCTAGAGACCATGTAGGTTTACAAACACAGCTTTGAGAGACAGAGTTAACGTTTCATCAGGAGGTTTCCCATGATGCTTCGGCTGAGAGAACATTCAGTCTCCTTGTGATGACTTTACAGAGCTAAGGCTGTGCTAAAATCAATTCTTGATTTTGGTCTTCTTGTTTTAGCCATAAAACAAATCAAAAAGCTTACTTATTAGAAACAGTTTTTCTAGGGTGTCATTGCTCTTTTGAGTTCTGTGAAAAGGATGTAGGAAAGTTTGAGAAAGCTCATCTGCATTCCCTAACCTCAGACGTGTGTGATGAATGTGATGAATGACTTTGGGCTCACTGACTGTGTCATCAGTCCATGCGGTTCTAGTTGGATATCTTCCTCATTCAAACCACTGGCACATGAGGAAAGGCCTGTGCTCATAGCTCTCTCAGGCTTCCACACCACTGCTGCATGGCACACCGTGCATATATTTTCTATGAAGCATGACTGTGGGAACAGGGGCCTACTTACTTGTGTTGATCTTCTGGAGGGAAATATGCTTTTCCAGTTGTCTCCGGAGTTTCACCTCTGCCCCATACTTCCCAGTCGTCCCATTGTCAGCCAGGATGAAGTGGGAATGCATGCTGTTGAGCACAGTGAGCTTGCTCATGGGATTGGACATCGTCTGATATGGCCGGACTACCTGCAGGCATCGGTGGAAAGAGGCCGAAGTCAGGGGAAGCAGATGTGAGGAACCAGAGAGACACCACAGTTAAGTCACAGACAGCATCCTCTTCCCAGAATTGCTTTGAGTAGCAGTGATGATCAAGGCTCCGTTCAAAGCAATACTGTTTAAATAAGTACTTACCAAATTCATAGTGTATGTTTTCTTAGAACTAAAAAAGTAACTTCAATGATTGCTACATTTTAAAATTGAAATTTTATTTGCTAGTGGACCAAAAATAATGTCAAATTTAATTAACTTTTTTTAATCTCCTATTCTCTTATGCCCTTAAATAGCCATAGAAATGATACTAGAGAATGGGTTAGGGCTGGTAATGAGGAAAGGTGGTTTACCGGTCTATCCCGCTTAGTGCTCTAAAGGCCCATTGTCTCAAACCAACAGTATTCTTAGTAGACATATGAATTAAGTATGAAATACATTGCATATAAAATAACTATCTCACAGGATAAGAATGAATCAGGTCCAAAATGTTCAACAAATGTTGTAGTCTATCCTTTTGTTGTTATTTAATCTCACTGTGAATTAATTACACTACCTAAAATAAAGCAAGTTAGTGTAGTTCATAGTTTTGCCATAAAACAGTATTTACTGTGAATTAATCATTTTGTATATATAATCTGTATCCCTACAAGTTACATACTATGTCCATTTTGTAGATTAAGAAACAGAAGTGCATAGGTAAATCGTGTTGTATAACCAGAATTCACAGCCAGATCTGATTCCAAAATAGGTCCTTGTTTTCTTTCCCCATATTGATTAGACACAAGGGGACATGATGATGGTTGGAAATCTATTGCTGAAATATTTAGTTAAGGACTTCACTCGCAAGGATAAAAAGGGGGCGGACATTCATTCAACAGGCTCACTGTTACTCAGTGTCTGTACAGTTATCACTGCACCGCAGTATTGGGGTTGACAGGCTAGAAGTAGGTACAACTGGGGTTTTTTATTCTGGGACTCTGCAGTGCATCCATTAATTATACAGATGAGAAGCTATTGTTCTTTTCCAGGACTTAATAACTCACCATGCAATGCTGTGGTAAGATGGAGTATTGCATTAGAGGAATTACAAAGTGATTTAGTAAGGGCAGTTTTCAATAGTGAAGATCTCATGTAAGTCATTTTTTTAGACTGTAATGCTGATTCAAAATCCCACAGTCCTATGTGCCAGGAAAATCAAATGTGCTCAATAAATATCAAGTGAATGAATAGGCAAGCTTGGGATAGGCAGGCATTTATTCAGATCTGGAAAAAAATTCTCTTTTCCAAATTGAGAATTGATTTAATTTAAAATTAAAATATGTATATAATTCTGAACTTTTGAGATAGCCTTCAGTCCTATTAATATATACTCTATTTTAAATGTAGATTTATGTTATGCTAATTCACAACTTCCTTTTAGCTTCTTATTCCTGATAATAAAAACCTATATGTCTTATTATCCTCTGTAATAACCTCAGGGGACAGTAATCAATTACTGTCTTGTTTAGGACAGTGGGTGGGACCTCTCCAGAATACAGAGTCAATGCATTATTGACCCTGTCATGGGCTCTCCATGACTTAGAAGAATAGGCTCTGGTGGTTGAAATTCCCATTTTGTTGCTACTCATTTTTTATCTTAACACATTCATTCTATAAGGGATTCTGGGTTACTAAATATTAATGCTTTGTTAAAAGTCTTAGCAGAAAAGCTTTCTCCTA
The DNA here is from genome assembly GCA_004024765.1 of Zapus hudsonius. Classification (NCBI taxonomy): domain Eukaryota; kingdom Metazoa; phylum Chordata; class Mammalia; order Rodentia; family Dipodidae; genus Zapus; species Zapus hudsonius. The sequence continues at coordinate 67,283 of PVHP010003081.1, read as the reverse complement.
TTCTGAGTGAGTCTTTGGGTTGTGCTTTTGCAGTCTTTTCTATGAACAGCTCCTGAGGGCCAGAGAGGAGGCATCCACGGGGGAGACCCATGGGAGTTCCTCGAGAGGCAGAGGGCACTGTATGTTCTGGAGGTTAAACTATGCGTGACTAAACCCCAGACATTTGTTCTCTCTCTCTCTCTCTCTCTCTCTCTCTCTCTCTCTCTCTCTCTCTCTCTCTCTCTCTCTCTCACACACACACACACACACACACATACACAGGAATAGTATGAGACAAAGAAAGATAGACACAGAAAGAGTTTTAATTTCTGGGAATCTAATACTTCAGGACTAACAGTAATAGTGAACGTAAGGAAAGGAATGAACACCACTCTGCGCTGAGCAGAAAGTTCAGCACAGTCAGAAGAGAATAAGGTCATGAAGTGAGGTGCCTGGGCTCTGTGGATCTGTGTCATTGGATTCTGAGCACACTTGTCCTTGGGTCTACAGACTTTTGACCTTCTTTTCTGGTGAAATAGTTCAGCAGCACTTTGGGAAAGCTATGCATCTGAATCGGCCATGGCAGAAAGGTCAAGTTTTCTTTTCTTCAGGACACTGATGCTCTTTACTTTGGGTCTTATGTGTAGGCAAGTTAAAGGTGACTTTAATTTTTGACAGAGTTTTTCTGCTGAGCAACAGGGAATATAACTCTAAAAAATAAGTAAAATTCTTGAATTTCTTTTTTGGTCCTCCTTGAAGGAGTATGCATAGAGTCCTGGAACATCTCAGAACACAGAAATCAAGGAAAGCTGTTGGAATCCCAACTCTGTCCATGGATGTGTGGAGCTGAGTCTCACTATTGTAATAAATGAAAGGAAATGATCGAACCACTCACCTAATGGGGACTAGCTGAGGATATATGTGCAAAGCAGCCTGTGCCCTGCCTGGCTCATAGCAAGCATTCTATGATGCTAATTCCTTATCCTGCACACTCTTCTGGCCAAATACAAGCTGAACTTCCAATTGTAAACCAGTAATCAAACCATAATATGAGACAAATCATTAACTTTTTTTATACAAGAGATTTAAATCAATATAAGGAAGGGGGAAAAATCAACCATCTGTTGGCAAAGTATGAAAAGTATATTTTGTTTGTCATACATCCCAAGCATCTCAGAGGGTTATGATCTGGAACTATTTGTTGATTTATTGATAAGTTGGAAATGACTTCGGGGTACTTCAGAAAATTAGACTTAATTTTGATTCACTTACAAAATCCACTTAATATCCCTCACTACAAATATCCCTCAGCCTACTTCTGAATTAAAATTTGCACATCTAAAAAGATGTGTTGATATTTCTGATGTGTTTTTTTTCAAATAAAAAACAATACTTTTTAAATAATATGAATATGAATGAACTTTTTCTTCTGACACAATTTTGGAGGTCTTTTTCAATTCAGTCTTTTTCACCAAGAGCTCATAAAAGAAGACAACTTGTTTAGAAGTGTGTTGCAGATGAGAAAGATAATATTTTTGAAAGGTATAGATGAACTGGGTTACTTTAGTAAATCCTAATTCCCTAGAGCCTTCATCTTGTGTAATGGATCACTTTCTCATTAGAATACAGGATTGCTATGTACTGCCCCTTGGAAGAATTTAGAAGACAAACATTCAAATAGTTTTCTGTGGTTCATAATTCAGATAAAGAACCTGATTGAGGATGGTTGAATGATGTTTGAAAGGCCTTCAAATCAGGTGAGATTTTATTATCTTAAGAATAGTAAGATCTCTACCCAGAAGGGCAATCGGTGAAAACTATTTATTTTAGACCCTTACTATTCTCTGAATATCTCAAGCCACAATTCCTCTGATTGATGACATTTTCTCCTTTCTTTCTCGTCTCTCAAAAGTGAATGAGAACATTCTTTACTTATTAATCCATTGCATGTCATTGCCCTGGTTATTCTGGTTCCAAAGCCTCTGTTTACCTTAACTCTGAAAGAGAGAGGCTATGGGAAGTGGGGGTTTACATAGAAAGATTTACATAAGCATTAGTATGGACACCATCATTGTGGACAAGAGACTGGGGATGCAGAAAGGCCAGAGCAAAACTGAATCCTCTATGTACTGGTCCCTGATTGCTGCATTTAGTTCCTTGGAAGGGCTTAAGTCAGTCATTTGGTGGGAAGTCTAAGACGCCTGTTGTAGATTTCCTAAATTTTTATGGCTTTTCATGGCCTCATCCAGGAGAGTTAAGCAGGAAATCAGCACATAGAGGTTATAGTTATAGTTCTTATAGGAACTAACTTGTAACTTGGAAAAAATTCTTGAAGAAATATCATATGTGATACAGTGCTGACTTGAGATACATGACCATATGCCTAGATAATATCTCCCAAGAAATGTTCCAAGTTTATTAAAAGAAACTTTGGAACAGTCTTCTCATCTGTGAAGCACAGGACTCAACTGTAATTTCCGAAAGCTTCAGCCTCTAACGTTGCAGTCTGGACAGGGGGTGGGACAAAGCACACTTGATGTTTTCCAGAGAGTGCAGAACAATGACCTTCTAAGACGCTCCCTACTAAAATAAAGACATCCTCTCATGGCCCGTGGCTTCTTGCATCTTACAGTGCTTCTACAATACAATGGAAGTTCTGGCGTCCCCTTCTCTAACAGAATTAAGTTCAGCTAAATTAGAATTTTATGCAATCCATCATCGACTATCTGCAATCACATATCCATTGCCTACTGAGTTGTGGATCAACATGCCCCAGGCTACTAGCAGGACAGGGGACACATAGCCTAAAGAGTCATCCCTTTCCTCCACTATGCAATAGTTTCAATTTAGATCAGATAAAATGAGTATTCACTGACCACATCCATCCATTTCATGCTTATTTTATAGAGGGTGCAGAGAGTGAGATATCTTGACCAAATATGCTCTACTAGCCCCACAGAGCTGAAGCCCCTTTATAAGCTGGCACACATTTACAGAAGAGGCAGGAGGGCTCAAGCTGCTGTTGCAAGTGTAGAGGACATTGTGGTGGTTTTGCTGCTGGATACTTTTGCTATTGGCCCAGCTGGCTTTGAATCCTTTGGATTATTCCATTTGTGGTGGAGCCATCTAGAACTGTCTGTCTACAGAGATCAGGAAAGTTTTTAGCAGTTAGAAACCTGGGGCTGCACCCTGGCAAGAGATACAAAGAAGAAGATTGAGCTTTTCTTAGGATCAGACGTCCATGTCTGCTGGGCAAGAAGGGGACTGCCGAGAACTGGACAGCTACTTCCTTGTCAGGGATAAAGGAACATGGGCCTGAGAATAAAGTGAGGAAAAGAGGAGTTGTGTGGCCTCATGACCACAGAGAGGCCTCCGCCAGCAGAGCACTTGCTGGGAATGACCTATTCAGGCAGAGCGGCTGTAAGTTTAGGTACAAAGCAGGTCATATTAAGCCAGATGCTGACACTCAGCTCAGAAGTTCACACAAGGAGCCAATAAACGAAGGGCCCGTTTTCAAAGAGCGTTCAGATCCTGTAGCTGTGAGAGTCTCACTAAAATCCACAGGGGCCTCAATTACATCTTCCTGCAGTACTTTAAAAATGTGTTCCTCAATGTGCACCCTGCAGAGAGCTCCATGGTCCCCATTTCATGCCTTGCACTCAAATGGACTTACCTCCTTTTGGACCATAGTGAGGAGAGCCATGTGCCATTCAACAAGTGCATTGGAACAGGCTCTGGAGGGCTGAAAGGGGTTTCTTTCTTTAGTAATCACTATGTCTCTAGCAGGGGCGTTTTTAAACCCTGTTCAAAAATTCTCTGAAACTCCTCCTTAGTCTAGGTTGCATGCAGTGACTCATCTCTGAGGAATGAAATAAAACCAATAGTGAGTGACTTCTGAAACTAGGCCCTTTATGGGCTTCCCTTAGCTGTCTGCCAGAAAACTGATTCTAAGGGACCCAGCACCATGTTGGGAAGACAGAAGTACAGCCCTATGAAGAGGTCCACTTGGCTAGGAAGTCCTACAGGAAACCAGTGAGCAAGTGAGCTGTGAGGAGGTCTGTAGCTGCACGCTGTCCTCTGTTGGTGTAGGCCAAATACCATGTGACTGTCACCTCAGGGAGCCCTGTGGCCAGAGCTGACCAGGTAAACCATTCACAAATTCCTTACCAACTGATACTGAGACACTTGCATATTTGTTCAAGTCATTATGCTTATGATTATATATATTAGACAATGCAATTGTGTATTATTATTATAGCTTCAAAATATGTCTTTTCCCTTTATTTTAGACTTGTGGCACAAGTAATCTCATGACCAATACCCCACTCTGACTCCTGTCTCCAGCTCTGAGCCCTCAGTGTTGCTTGGCATTCCTTCCCTTTGCTTGGTTCTAGTGCTGTGCCACTGGGGTGGTGCTTACCTCCCCCAATCTCCTCACACTGCTGACCTGACCTTCCCCCTGTACTTGGCAGATGATCTAACTTCTGGTCTTATACTTCAGTTCCAGCTGGGCAACCCTAAGAACAATTTATTCTCTGTGTCCCTGTTATAAATGGGGAATAATAATTATAATCACTCTATTGAGATACACACAATTTGATTTTCAACAGTATGATGGTATAAAAATCAACACAGATAGAGCAGAAACTGTACTAGGCTTGCTCTTTTCTTGGGTTAGTGATATTCTACCATGATGCTGGGTGATGGTAGCAAGCCACTGTTGCTAGTTAGCTATACAAAAAGCTAAGCAATCAATGCTGTACTGTCCAGTGTACCATGGTGAAGAACCTACGTGAGCTATCCAACACTTCACTACAAAAGAGGCTGGATTTAGGCTTATGTGAGTGTTCTGAGCAGGTTTGAGGTAGATTGGCCCAAGCTATAATGTCAGGTGACTTAAGTGTATTGAATGCACTTTCCACGTCCAATATTTGTGAACTATGAAAGGTTTGTGGAACATAACCCCATGTCTAGGAGCATGTGTATTGTAACTATTGAGACATAAACACATACAAACTTAAATCAATGGTACCTGTTATGATAGAGAAGTGACAACCTTTCCCAGTCACAAAGCCCTGGACACTAACTTTCTTATTAGCCTTATCATTAGCACAATGGGTGAGATGCTAGTGATATTAGAAATAACTTCTGAGCATCACTGTGAAAATTAAATGAGTTTACGTGAAATTGGCTCTAAGGCCACTAATATTTAGTAAGCTATATAAAAGTATTGTCCCTTCAGTGATAAATGGAAAAATTTTGTTAACACTCTGACTGTCTTGACTAACCACCTGTGTGCAGAGTGAGTTACAAGGAGGCTTTTCTCTTCTTCAGCTCTGGACTCCATCACCACAGCACCTTCCTTTATCTCCTCACCTCACGTGCTGACAAGTATGTTCTGCTGATCTCATGTGAGCAATCTCGTCTGTCGTTTCCTTTTATAAACTTATTTATTGTTAATAATTAGATACATTGTATGAGCAAGTCTTGTGATGGTACCCCCATTTCCCTCCTCCCTGTCCCCAACCTGCTGAGGGCCCTCCTCAGTGGGCTTGCTGGGCCAGTCCATGGGATAGGGGGTTATAAATTGTACAAGCAGTAGCCAGGGTTTTTTTTTCTCTGTTGTTGAAGGAAACAATCTTTCATTGGCCATTACTTTTATCCATCCTGTCTAAATGCTTCTTGGCTTCTCTGAGGAATGTGATCACCTCTCTGTCATTTTTCTGAACGTTTTGACGAATACGAGAGTGTTATGTGTCTCAATGATGTTAGGCATTTCAAGTCCCTACCTTCCTCAGGCTCTCAGAGGCACTGGGCATCCCTCTTTCTGAAGCTTATTGGTCTCTCTCATTTCGTTCCTGTGTCTTGGCCACTTCTATGTTTTCCTTTGTTGACTTCTTTTTCTCTGCTCAGCCACTAAATTTTGGGGGTCATCTGGACCCACACTCTTCCTCACTATTCCTCCTCCCCCATGGTGATGCACCCACTGGGATGACCTTAACTGCCATCCATCTGAGATGCTTTCCAAACCTATGTAGAGCTTTCTCCTCTGCTTCTGCCAGACATTTTCCTGGAAATATCTCAGAGGAACTTCAAAATGAATCTGCCCAAATCCAAACTCATCCTTCTTCACCCAAAGTGTATTTGGTCTCTAAGTTACTGTAAGTGCCGCCTCGGCTGTTAGTCCACGCTGAGCACACTGCAGCTCAGCACGCATTCGCTCTGTCCTGCAGAGCTATCAGATGTGGGGGGATTTGGTTGCTGACTTGGGTGTTTTCCACGTTTATGCTCTGGGTACATCTAATCTAACAGTCCTAGAATTCAATAAGGCTCCTGCTCTAGCTGGGATGTTTTCTAGTTTATAAGATCAAGTCCTATTTGATCTGTCTCAAAGATAAGTGACAAAAAGTATGAGCTGATAATTATATCCAAATTAATCAGTTGTGTTACTGACTTTGACATATCTTGGCTCAAGCGCAAAGATGACATTGAAAGAGTACTTTCCAATTAAACATAAGAAGTTATAAAGGTCATACAACTCAATGTCATGAATTTGTAATTCACTGGAAGTAGGACACTGAATGTAAAGATAACTTAAAATAATCAAATGATATGTTGGAAAAAGTCACCAAACTTAATGTCCATCCTCAAATAAAATGAAGAAGTACTTTTTCCTGTGATTATGGATTTCTAACCTGGTTCATCTGGTTTTGGAAAAAGGCAAATAATAAAGACTTCAGAAAGTGTTCAGTCACTCACGATAATTCTGGCCAAGTTGTCTAAAGTAAGGAACCTCAATTTAAAATCTGTTGTGTGAAAATTACAATTCATTGTACATTCTGTTTTGACTTTACACTGGTGATACTTTTTATAAACCTCAGTCTAAGCTAATATTCTCTCGGGACAAAGGAAACAATTTCAGTCATTTAAGGAGTGCATTTTCAAGCTCAATATTTAAGTGTAAGATATTTACTAATGTCTAAACTAACAATAAAAATAAAACTTATTGAATATTTGTTCATGTAAGATTCCAGGGTTCACAATGGACAGTTTCTTGGACCGAACACATCATTGTATTGGCGGAGAAGAAGAAGGGAGTGAGAGAAGAAAGAAAAAGAAAGAAGGAAAAGAGAAAAGGAAATCATGCACCAGAGAGAGGGGGTTGGAGATGCATGCACCACAGCAGGAGAGTGAGCGAGGGCAGGAAGAGGGCCCTGGGGGGGTACGCAGGGGTAATCTCAGTTACTACACCACAAGACAGTCCCAGACTCCCAGGGCTAAGATGGTCCAGTGGGTAGGGGAGAGAGAAGGGGAGAGGTAGAGAACTCTGGGACACTACTACATCTCACTTAACTGCTAGTAGTTACAAGAATCTTTGGAAAGAGCTTGATTTTTGGTTTGAATTTGTGGTTAGATTACTTAGCTAAAAGTATAATACATACTTTGTAAAGCTACTTCAGTACTCGATTTACTCAATTAGAATCTCAGTAAATTGTAACTAGTGTCATCATTATTATTGTGATCACAGAAGCTGTAGGGCAGCAGCGAAACTGTTTTATAGTTAACAGAGAGATGAAGAAATGAAATTACTATTTAATTTGGCTTATGTCCCTGCAAAGTATTACATTAATGTTTAATAAATTCATCAAATTTCTTGTTTTGAGACACTTTTACATTGGTGCATTGGTCTACATGCTTATAACTCCCCCAATCATATGCTCCTAACCCTCACAATGATAGTGTGAGGAGGTGAGGCCTCTGGGAGGTCCTTAGGTCATGGGGATATATATATATATATATACACACACACAAGAATGGAGATTAGTGCATTAGAATCCCTTTAAGAGGGATCCTGGTGAGATCTGTAGCTCTTTCTACCATGTGAAGACCTATGAAAAGGCACCATCCAACTTCCAGAACTATGAAACAATGAATTACTGTGAAACAAAGAATTTCTGTGAAACAAAGAATTTCTGTTGCTTAGCTACTCAAGATGTTTGATAAAAAACATGCCCTAAAAGGCAAGAACAATAACAGTGGAAAGAAAAGAGAAAATACCCTAACCACACGAGTTAATATTGTGGGAACTGAGGACTAAAATTTAACTTTGTGAATCAGGACCAAAAAAACCCAAAAAGTTACATATTTTTTATTCATTTCTTTTGGAGAAAACTATTTTTATCCTTTTAAATTCTAAAAGACAGTTCTCTTGAGGAATGTGGACTTAGTATTGAGTGACATGTCTTCCTCTTCATCATGATCTTTGACATTTATTGATTGCTATGTGAGATTTACTTACTGAATATGTTAGGCACTGTTGTAAGCACTTTAAATATTCTATCTACCTTAGTCTTTGATAGAGCAGAGGCAACAGGGAATGACCAAAATTAGTATATCTATTAATAAGGAATAAAAATTTTTAAATGTAAAAAAAAAGAAACATGCACCCCCCCCAACTATAGGCTGTGCATTGGCAATGTGGCCATACAGTGGAGTAAGAGTCATTATCAATCATTTTTCATGTGAAATCTAGAGTCTATCATGCCTCATCAGTCTTCATTAGCATGTGTGGGCTATCTATTAAGTGTGACACTCTAATATGGGTTCTGAGCATCCGCCCTGAAGTGCCCTGAAGCCCACGGAGGAGATAGGACTTGAACAGACAAATGCTTCAGAATATCTAGAAGTCTCAAGGTCAGTTCATTCTTCCTCTTCATGCTTAGGATGCGCACTTGCTTTTGCAGAACCAGTCTGAAGGAATCTTCAGGGTCTAAGATGAATAATAATGTCTGCATCTGCTAATCTTAATAGGGAATGACACTAGTCATTGCTAGTTCAACTTCTCAATGTGCTCATCTGAACCCCGCCTTAACGAAACTAAAATCATCTGTATTTTACATCTGATTGGAAATATATCCACTGTAATAAAATATCAAATGTAAGAAATGATGTTTTTCATCTATATACTTGCTTTCATTTCAAATAAATTCCCTAGAATTCTCAGACATCTACTTGGCACCACTCCAACATTAATTGGAATATATAGACAGGGTCAAAATATAACTATGTTAAATTTTTCATATGATTGTATTTTGATAAAATCATTCAATCCTAAAGGATTTTAATATTTCTTTTTGTGTTATTTGATATCTGATGCTAAAAGGGTTACCTTGTGATGTTGGTTATGTGCATTTCATTACATAAAATGAAAGAAACAGGATGGAAGGCGTATTTAGCTAGCTATGAAAATTATATAATTACTTAAGACATTAAGCATATAACATCTGTAATTTGATGGCTTTTTAGGGGAATTTTTTTTTAGCAGTGACATTTAGATTTTATACAAATGATACTTTTTTGTGGTGATTTAGAATCATGTTTCTTTTCTTTTCATTTCAAAACTGAGTCTTGCTATATTGCCCAGCTTGGCCTCAGTTTTTTTTAAATGACATTAAAATAGTGAGCGCATGTAAAAAATTACCATAAATATGTAATAAAGGTTACACACCAAAAGAGAATATTTATTCTAATTTGTATCTTAAAAAGCATCTATTATCACAAAAGAGCCTAATAAGCTTCATGCATACTCCAGTCCACCAATTATGGGAAAAGAAAGTAGCAGAGTGGCTAAAATTCAATGAAACTTAGTCACACATAAAATTACTGAAACACGAAACTGCATCTATCTTTCTAATACACCACCCTACAACCTGCCATTTCAATGTTCTTTTTAACAGCAAACTTTTTTTTTAACTATAGATTTTTAAAAAATGTTCTCAACACGGATGACTTAATGATACATGTTAATAGGCTCAGTGCTATATTTCATGTGCATACAGCATACATTGATCAAACCCACCACCCCATCAAGCCCTGAGGCAACCTTCCCAACCTCTAGTAACCATCATTCTACTCATATTTCAAGTTTTTTTTTTTCAGGCTTATACAATTCTGTGTCGTGCTTATGTCACCTAACCATGTCCTCTAGTCCATCTAAAATTCTTCTTTATGGATAGATAATAGTCACACACACACACACATACACACACACACACACACACACACACACACACACACACATACACACACACACATACTGCCATCTTTTCTTTATTCTTTCACTTGTTGATGGGTTTCTAGGCTAATCCTTTTCTGCTGTGAATGGTGCCAAAGACTTTGGAATGCTGAATTCATTTCTTTTGAATAGATACCTAGGATAGCTAGATTACATGGCTGATCTACTTTTAGTTTTTTTGAGGAAACTGCATATTGCTCTGCATAACAGCTAGACTAATTTACATCACCACCGGCTGCGTAAAGAGTTCATTTTCCTCACATTCCTTGCCAGCATTTGCCATTTATTTATTTTGAAATACTCTGAAGTGAAATGATACCTCATGGTAGCTCTGCTTCATGTTGCCCTGGCAACGAATGACACTCAGCATTTCCATGGATTAAAGAAGTGTCTATTTAGACCATTTGCCCATTTTTAAATGGGATTGCTTACTTTTTAAGGTTTTATAAATTATGGATATTATCCCTCTGTCAGAGTTGCCAAGTATTTCCCATCATCTTGTGGGTTTTCTCTTCACTCTGTTACTTCTTTTGCCGTGGAGAAGTTTTGAGGTTGATGTGATCTCATTTGCCTATGCAGAAAGTCACCCCAAGTCTTGTTCTGATCTTGTAGTTCAGAGCTACAGGACTTTGGTCCATCTTGAGTAGCTTTTCAAACAAGGTGAGGACTAAAGTTCAAGTTCCGATCTTTGGTGTGTTGATATCATTTTCTCAGCACTTCTTATTGCAAGGCTGGCCTTTCCCCAGGATGTTTTTGGTGCCTTCGCCAAGAATTGGTTGACTATGGGCACATGGGTTTCTTTCTGGGATTTCCTTTTTCTTTGAATATGAGGGGTAATATATTTTCTGAATTAATTATTTATCCTCTTATAAATGTTTAGAAGACCTAAAATATAATCTTCAAATTAATCTGGTTTTATTAGCCTTGAGTAGCATCTTTTAAAATGGTTATACATCTCAACGTTTAAATGTTTATGTTTCAATTAAATACACCTCTATTTATGTGTTTAATTTACTTAGATATCTGGATCATCTTTCTGTGTTAACTTCACTTCTTTAAAACCATGGTTTCTGGGTCACAGCGTGTGTTCCAACTGCATCGAATCCTTGTCCTCACCAAAGATAATTTCAGAATTATAGCAAGATTGAAAAGGCTAGTGAAGTTTGGATATATTAATCAAATACAGTCTCCACAGACTTAACACAATGCCTCAGAAGTCACATTAATTCTGAGTGAAATGCTGTAGCTTTCTGTGACTATTGTCTCTTGAAAGTACCAACATTGGAATGATGTTTAGGATTTGAGATTTCTTTGGTGACCTTCAAACGTCTCACTATCACACAATAAATACAAGAAAATTATTTCTTTTGTGAAAAATGAACTTTGTGAAAAAGTAAACAAAAGTCCCACTGGGCTTATCAGTTTGTTTGATTTAAATGTTGGAAGAACATTTTATGTCCTCATAACCCCATGGCTAATATTTCAGGGATTTCTATTCTGTTCCATTCTTCTATGTGTCTGTTTCTATGGCAATATCATGCTGTTTGGGATATTCTATAGGATGTCTGCAAGTCAATTTCTATGATGTTTCCAGCTTTGCTTTGGTTTTGCTCAAGACTGCTTTGACTATTTGGGTCCTCAGTGATTTCATATGAACTTTAGGATTTTATGTCCAGCTCTGTAAAGAATAAAACTAAATAATAAGAAATCAAACAACTCAATTAAAAGATGGGCTATGGAACTGAATAGAGAGTTCTCAAAAGAAGAAATACAAATAGGCTATAAACATCTCAAAACATGTTTTACCTCCTTAGCAGTCAGGGAAATGCAAATTAAAACTACTCTGATTCCATCTCACTCCTGTCAGAATGGCTACCATCAAGAAACAAATGACAATAAATGCTGGCAAAGATGTAGAAAAATAGGAGCCCTTCTAAACTGCTAGTGCAAATGTAAACTGGTACAGCCATTGTGGAAAGCAGTGTGGAGGTTCCTGAGACAGCTGAAAATTGATTTACCATATGACCCAGCAATATCCTTGGCATATATCCTAATGACACTGGTCACTGTCCTAAAGATACTTGCTCATCCATGTTTATTACAGCTCTATTTACAATAGCTAGAAAATAGAACCAGCCTAGATGCCCCTCAGCTGATGAATGGATAATGAAGATGTGGTTCATTTATACAATGGAATGCTGCTCTTCAGAGGCAAAGAAAATTGAAGTTGTTAAATTTGTTGGGAAATGGATGTATCTGGAAAGGATCATACTAAGTGAGGTTAACCCAGGCCCAGAAAGCCAAATGCCACATGTTCTCTCTCATATAATGACACACCCAGTAGCCATAGATTATTACTAAAAAAACTTCAGTGCCAGGGATGGGATACCTTCCATTGAGTTGTTGGTCAGGGAGGTTACTGAAGTACCCAAAACATTACAGGTCATTGCCGAGCCTCTCGGTTGCCCACCAGAATGAGACGGTAAGACCCTATTGCTGAAGGCCACATATGCTTGGGCTGCAGGTCACTGAGAAATCAAGCTGGAGCTCAGCTGGAAACCTCCTCCCCATTAACCAGCTGACAGAAAGCTGGTAAAAGCTATGGCTTCTTGCAGCCCTATGGGAGACAGAAGGCATCAACGGTGGCGAACAGCAGTGGACCTTGCAAGCCTTAAGACTGACCAGCCATGCCAAGTGTGCCAACTGGGGCAGTAGTCACATGTCTATTTTGGGGGAAAACAACTTCTTTCTGATTGGACTGGAGGTACACTCCATGGGAGGGAATACATGCCTGCTATGAAGACCTAGTAAAAAGTCTATGGCAGGGGAGGCCATAAACCCTAGGAGAGTAATGCTTGCTGTTGTGTGGCTTAATACACATATTAAATCCACCAAACTGCCTTATAAGCACCTTTTTTAAATGAGCATTCCCGTATAACAATGTTACTCTCACTGTTGTCTAGAGAAGCTTCTCTTTTTCAGATGATGGTGACCACTGGGATAACACAAAAGACACCACAGTGCTGAGAAGAAATAACAGTGGAGTGTTAAGCACTGGGACATCTCTGTCACACTTCCCGAGGCTCAGGGTCTATTGTGGAAGAGGTGGTGGAAAGATTGTAAGAGCCAAAGGAAGGGTAGGACTGCTTACAATGCAAACTTCCAGACACAAAATGACCTTGTATTCATGACTTTGTAGTGCTTGATAATACCTACATTTAATGGGAGGAAAAGATGATGACACCGAAAAAAAAACAGAGTCTAAGGGGGGGAGAGATATGGGAGAGGGTGGGGAGGGGATCATAATGGTTTATGGTCCATAATTATGCTTATTAGGATTTTGACGGGGATTACACTGAATCTGTAGGCTCTTTTGAGTGGTGTGGACAGGTTAACAATGTTAATTCCTCCAAGCCATGAACACTGGAGACTTCTATGTTTTCATGGCTTCTTCTAATTTTTTCAGTCATTATTCTGTAACTTTTGTTTTCATGGCAAAGCTATTCCTAGGTGTTTTATTATTTTTGTAGCTATTGTGAATGACATAGCTTCATCATTTCTTCCTCAGAAAATTCATTAATGGTGTATATAATAAGAAATCAGACAACCCAATCAAAAAAACAAGCTAAAGAACTTAATAGTGTGTTCTCAAAAGAAGAAATGGCCAATACATATTTTTAAAAGTGTTCAATTCTCAGTCATCAGGGAAATGCAAATTGAAACTACCTTGATGGCGATCATCAAAAAATAAGATGGCAAAAAAATTTTTAAAAAATAAATAAAAAGAAATAAAATGGCAATAAATGCCGATATGTGTGTAAAGAAAGAGGAACCCTTATCTATCATTGGTGGGAATGTCAACTTGTGTTGCCACTATGGGAATCAGTGTGGAAGTTTCTGAGACTGACCATGTGACCAGCTCTGCCACTCCTGAGCATGGAGGCCAAGGTCTGGACAGCTTAGAAGGGTTTCCTCTCTCTTTCAATCATTTTCAAAATTTGTGATTAGCAGTAGTTTTTTTTTTCTTACAAGTTTTTCCGTTTAGTAGTGAAGTCCATCAAGTCCTGTGCTTTTCTTTCTTGGGAGATGCTTTTTATTAGTTATTTAGTCTCTTTATTTGTTATTGTCTAGTCAGATTATTTGTGCCCCCATGGCTCAGATTTGTAGGTCATAGGGATCTAGAAATTAGTCTTTATCTTCTAGATTTTTCCCAGTAGTCCTCAATAATCCTTTCTGTTTCTGTGGCTTCAGTTGTAAAGTTTCCTCATTTTATCTCTGATTTTATTTAGGTCTTTTCTCTTTGCTTCTTTTGGTTAGATAAATCTTCAATATACAACTTTTTGCTTTGTTGACATTTTGTATGTTTTAAGTTTTTATTTTATTTCTGTTTTTATCATTTTTTTTAACCATTTGGGGCTTAGATTCTTGCCTTTCTGTATTCTTGATATGTATAGTTAAATTGTTTATTTGAAATCTATATTAACATATTTTTCTACTTACATATTGTATTATGATATACTTTGTTACCTAGAGCTATTTTGTTGCAAGTACACAATGTGCTTGGAGCAGATTCCTCACTATCTTCTCTTCCCTTCCCACTTCCCCTTCACATTTTTTTCTACCAATACTTTTATGTCATCTCTCTCTCTCTATCACTCTCCTCCTCTCTGTGATTTTATATATCTATATAAAATGTAGGATCTACAAATGAGAAGATGGAATATCTGTCTTTCTCAGCTTGAGTTATTTAATATGATCATTTTCAGTTGTATTTTTTTGCAAATGACATTACTTCATTTATGGTTAAAAACTCATTGGTATTTAAGCTGCATTTAAAAACATATTTTAAAAATTCTTTTGTGTGTGCATGTGTGTGCATATGTGGAGGTCAAAGGTTGATGTCATGACATGATTTCTTCAATCATTCTCCACCTTATTTTTTAAGATGGAGTCTCTTATTGAACCTGCAACTCACTGATTGGCCAGACTAGCTTTCCAGCAAGCCCCAGAGATCCTCCTGTCTCTGCCTTCTCACCATTAGGATGATTATGCACATGACTTTTTACATGGATGCTGGGGATTTGAACTCAGGTCTTCATCTTGCACAGCAAGCACTATACTGACTGAGCCACCTGCTGAGCTCCTGAAGTGTATTTTTGATGTCGACATCACTGTAAGTTTCTCTCTTAGAACTGCTTTTGCTGTGTCCCATAAGTTTCTGTATGTATACATTTTCAATACATTTAGCAATTTCCCTGGACTTGTTGGTTGATTCACTGTACAAAAATTTATTGTTTATAATGTACTTAGATAATTTCTAAAAATTAATTTTGTTATTTATTATAGTTTCTTCCTTTGTGCTCAGAAATGATACAAGGTCTGATTTTAGTATAGTCGAATTTGTTAAGACTTGTTTTGTGATCTAACACGTGGTCTATTCTAGCAAAAATCCCCTGTGCTGATGAAAGAATATGCATTTTTAGAAAGTGGATTCCAGAGTCCATTTGACATATAGTATAGTCTAACTGATATTTTTTGTTGAGGTTTTTTTTTTTTTTTGATGATCTGTCCATTGATGTAAGTGAAGTACTTTTTACAGTTTCTCCCTATTACTTACTGGACCTCATCTCTCCTTTTAGGTCTAATAATATCTCTTTTATAAAAGTGAGGGGACTCTGAAATTAGACACGTATAGCTTTAAAATTGTATCTTCTTACTGAATTGATCCTTGATCATTATATAGTAACCTTTTTCATACCATGGGAGTGGTGCCCTTACTTAACAGAGAGGTTTCTTCTGGCACTATTTATGTGAGCCTCTGGTCCTGGCAGCCTTGGGAGTGCTGAGAACAACCAACTCCTCTCCAAGGTGCTTACGTTCAGCCTTGGCAGAAGGGATGCTTCCTATTGGTGACAGTGTATGCCTGGGACTTGGGCTGAGCAAAACTGCTTGAATCTGTGCTTAGCCTTGGCTGGAGGTGGGGCTTCCCCCTCCACCTCCTGATTTATTTTTCTTTAACATTTTACTTATTTGCAAGCATAGATATATTTATATATAATATATGTATATGTATATATAATATATGTATATTTATATTAAGAGAGAGAATATGAGAGTATGGGCACACCAGGGCCTCTAGCCACTGCAAAGAAACTCCAGATGAATGTGCCACTTTGTGCATCTGGCTTACGTGGGTACTCGGGAATTGAACCCAGCCTGTTAGCTTTGAGTCATCTCTCCAGCCCTGCTCCTGGTTTCTTTAGCTGTAGTGTGAGTGTCACTCACTCCCCATGCTGTCAACATTAGGCATCTGAATGTGGCACGTGGGGCAGTGAGAACAGATGAGTATCCACATTTATTCATCACCCCATGAAAAGTCCACATCTGGCTGGCCATGCCTTTGCTCTCAGAGAGTAAACTCTCTGATCTGGTTCTCCATGCTTTGTTGCCCTATCGACCCTACTGTGTCACAATAATCATTCCCTAATGGCTATCCCATGTGCTTAGGTAGTAGTCATATTTCTGGGCCGAACTGGATGTTTGTTGAATCCCAGAAATGGGAATATGCAGGGGTTTCTAACCCTAGGGCAGGTCCATCTCAAGCAAGTACTCCTGTCTTAGGACAGCTGGTGACTATAACATCTTGGGTGTTTGCAGGAAGACCTTCAGTCCTTTGTAAAGAGGTGAATGCTGCGTACTTCTATTCATATAACTTGGCCTTTCATTTCCTTTTCATTTGATCTCTCTCTTCTAGTTCATCTGTTTTTTTGTGAGCCATGGTTTGCTTTGATTAGACCTCTGGGAGCAGGAGAGATAAATGCATACTTTTTGTGAATATATGTGTGTTTTTTTCTATCCTCTCTGCTAGGACTAAGACCATTTTAATTGGAATGACAGAAAATATCTCTAAGCCCTGTTGGCATGCATAAGTTTCCACTTAATATGATGGGACATAATGAGAAGATAAAATGTGGAAGTGGAAGAAAAGGAACTGGGAATGATTCTTCTAACTCAGCAGGGCAAATAAATATTATAGACAGTGTGTTTTCTTCTCCTCTGAGATTTACAAGATGAGCCAACATAGCAAGTGATAGAGTAGCATCTTCTGCAAACTTTTAGACGACTTGGGTTATCATTCCATTATTCTATCTTGAAAACAATCAGCTGTCACCTATGAATAGTTTACATGAACGAGAAACTTCTAGCACAGTCTTGCACAAATGATCCTGAAGCTATGAACTTTTGAAGATGACTTCTGAATCATCTTAACCCTTGAAATAATGAATTTATATTTTAACAAAATGCACTACTAAATGCTTTTGGGGTTCAGGCCATTGTAGCCTATTTTAGTTCTTTAAGGATGCATTTGTTCTAGTTCAAAATCAGCATTTTCTAGAATTCAAGGCAAGTTTATTCTGTGAAAGACTACTCTGACATTAAAACACCTACTTTTCTAGTCCATCTGCCTACCTGACAGGGTGAGATTTGATGGAGACATTTAAAGATCTGTAATATAAAACAGGTAGTCAAATTTAGTTAAATGATTGTCCAGATATAATTGGTATCCCATTTATTGATGCTTTTGGATAAATTAGCATTTCTCTGTGGAATTTGGTAGTGTTGACTCTACACAGGCACATTTGTTATGACTTAAAGGTCGTCAGGGGCTTTGAGAGTTTGTATTGTTCTTTCATTAAAACCTGCTCTGTGCTGCATTTTAAAGATGTATATATTGCATTATGCTACATTACAATAAAAGAATCAGTTTAAAGTCAGTTTGTCCTCAGCCTTTTTCCCCCTTTGCTTTGTCCAAACAGACCTATTGATACCTGGAAAAACTACTGAGCATATTTGTTTTACTTTGTTATGGGCCTTAATTAGAGAGGAAGGAGGGTATTGATCTATTGTAGAGAACAATGATAAATAATTAATTGCTGGATATTGGAAGAAAAAGAAGTAAATAAAGTATGGTAATTTGCATACATAGTATCACTACAATACTTATTGGTTGGCTTCTGAGAAGTATTATGTGGAAAAAAATGTCTGCTGACAAAGAAAAATTCCCTAGACCCCAGGGGAAGCTGGCAATCCTGTTCTTTCTCCTTTTCTTCCTTCCTTCCTTTCTTTTTTCTCTCTCTTTTCTTTCTTTCATAAGGAGATCCCCAGAATGAACATAAATAAAATGGTGACCCAGAAAAAAATGGGATAAAAATGCTCTAACTTTCAGCTGTGGCCCTAAACATCACAACTAAAAATTGAGGCTGAGACACTGCTGTGTTTTGTTGAAGGCATTTTGAAGTTAGTGGAAAATAAAGAACCCACCTATGTGTGTATTTTAGCCAAGCATTTGGTAAAGAAAAGGCTGACCAGGGAAGCCACAAACCCGATGGAAAGCATCTCTTTCTGTAGCTGTCTGGAAATGGGCCAGAGGAATGCAGATAAAAAAGCAAGAAGCCAGGTCTTGTGGGAGGAGACTTCTTTCATGGCCAGTCAGTTCATGTTGCCAAATGTTCCATGATATGAATGCATTGCGATATAATCATGCCAAGAATATGTAGTGCAAGCAGAGGGGTGCTTGATAAGTCTTTTAACTATTCTGAATTGGAGACATAACATTGAGCTTATCTAGATAGATTTTAGAAACCAAGTAATCAGTCCATAAAATAAATATGTTTCACTTTGGGAGGTGACGGCAGAAAGTGCTAGCCTATGCATGTTACAAATCCTAGTGGTACTCTGTGGTAGCCCCTTCAGGAGAAGTCACATAAAAGTAAAGCCTCCAAGACTTACGTCTCTTCCAATCAGGTCCTCCTGGTTTTCCACAATTCCCCAGGGGGCAATACCTATGGTACATATCTTCCCTCGAGACTTGGATGCATGGTCCTTCAAGGCATCTCCAACATGACGAATAACACCTAAGGAGAGAGAGAGAGAGAGAGAGAGAGAGAGAGAGAGAGAGAGAGAGAGAGAGAGAGAGAGAGAGAGAGAGAGATTAATCTTGTCTTTTAAGGCAAGGAAATTGTGAATGTTTTTCACCTTGGGAGAAAAGTATTAAATATACAATGTTGACACATTTCTCCTACACATATTTAGGACAGAATACGTGAAATTGTGGCTATAATGCATGATATATTTGTCAGACTTGATACAAACTCCAATGATGCATTTCTTATTTAAATTTATATGGAAAATAACAAAGCACTTGGTGTCTATAAAGAATACTTATGATTTTTTGAACTTAGAGAATCTTCTCTCATATGCACAATGGTTTGCTAGTATGACACCTTGAATATCGCCCTTGAAAAAAAACAACATACATCTCAAGATATTAAATTGATACTATCACTTGTGAATGAATAAGGGTCATATTAATAGCTACTTAGCTAAGATTTTATTAACATTAACTATATTTTCCTATTTACAATGCATAATGTGGAAGTCTAGTTGTAATGTGTGTTAGTGGGAAATATATGTTTCCTTTAATGTTCATTAGTCTAATTATCTCCCTCTTCTCTTATGGAGTTCTCCCCCTCATAGTGAAAAGCAAACAAATACAGTTAGGAGATCTACCTCTTGTCTTTCTATAAACCATCTAAAGAATATGCAATTTCTAATCTTTAACCTTCCCTCTTGAACTCTTTTTTTTTGTAGAAAACTGATAAAACACAGTTCCTATGGTCAGATGTTTCCACTTACTGAAATTCTGCCAATTCTTCAATGAAAAAATTCATGCTCAGTGCTGTCTCCTATAATAACATTTAGTTGGAGGTAATTTTCACATATTACAGTGTGTGAGTCATGAAGAGTTCAATATTCCAGATAATGTGGCCTCTGGTGATATACAGCTGCATGTGAGGTGGTCCCCTCTTACAGGAAGACTTCTTGAAGGGAAGGCTATATGGTCAGTGTGCCATTAAACTGTGTGCTTTGAGTCCCCAGGTAACAGTTTGGAGACTACATACTCATCTAAGCAATCACACAGAACTCAACAGTAAATGTTTCAATACATTTGTTTCAATACATGCTTGAATACATGTTTCAATAATTCAACTGTGAAGTAGTCATAATATCAAACAAAAGAGCCTCCTTTTAAAAATCAAACAAAAAACTACAAATGACCACTAATTCATGGGCGCTATGCTGAGAACCTTGGAGAGAAGGCTTTTTTTCATCTCTTAGCTTGTCTGTGGATATTCCAAGTGAGAACACTACTAAGAACAAAGCTACAACACACTGATCAGTGCTTGTTAATGTTAACATACAAAACATATGGGGGCCAACGCTGGACAGGAAGTTTAATCGCATGTTGGCCCCTCTGTCTGCCACCATTTCTCTCTACCTGTGACCTTGCTTAGGCATCCATCATTACAATCTCATTCTTTGAACCAGATTTGAACTCTGTGGGCTATAACATTTAGGCTACACCTTTTCTTTTGATATGAAATGTATTTCATAAAAGAAG
The DNA here is from genome assembly GCA_004024765.1 of Zapus hudsonius. NCBI lineage: Eukaryota > Metazoa > Chordata > Mammalia > Rodentia > Dipodidae > Zapus > Zapus hudsonius. The sequence goes on along the minus strand of PVHP010003081.1, from coordinate 46,767 downwards.
AAAGGCAATAAGCAATGCTGCAGCTTTCTAAGAATAGGAGATTGGTTAGAATCCTTTGGGCGGCTCTCTTTATGCCAAGAAAGTAATAGACTAAATAATTATAGGTTAGTGTTTCTCTCTAGTGGGAAGTAAGATATGGAGTCACTGGAGAAAGGTGCCCTTTGGGAATCAGATCATTGCAGGATAAGCAGTAAAGAGCTGATGGAGCAGGTCAGCCGAAGATCATGCCAGCTGATGAGCTGAGTTGGGATTTCACATAACGCTGGGCAGAGCTGTCTGCCAAGTTCACTGCCAAAATGTTCCTGTGTGACTGTGTGCTGCTGGCTGACAATTCTAGATCTGGAGGAGCTTTTGCTTGATTTTATCAGTATTTCACAATTGAGCTATTGAAACATGTATTATCTCTCTTATGATACGCCTGGTGTGTTCTGTATGTTTGCTAAGGTCAGTACATGGCTTCTAAATCCTTAGTTTGGGCTAGACTCGAAACTCCATCTGAGCTAAAATAAAACAATATGGAGATAACATGGTATTTAAAACTAGTCAGTCCAAAGTTAGGTTCAGAATGTCCTATTAGCTCCAAACATGTCCACATGTGTAGACGTTGAGTCTTATGATGAGTTGACATGAATATACTACAAGATTACTGGTACACTTTAAATAAGACTTTCTGAATTGGGTTGTGGATACATGGCAACAAAGTTCATAGACATCTGGTTGACTATTTGCTGTATTAGTAATGTTCTGTAGATAAGCATTAACACAAGGATTGGTTATAAGCTTATAAGGATTGATTGGACAGAGTCCTTCTATGCTGACATTCAAACATTTTTGGTAGGTAGGAAAAGATAGTTGGAATGTAGAAGGAGTTGAGTCATCTATTAGTGTAGAATGTTTTAATTAAACATTTAAAATAATAAAACAATAGTAATTTAAACTTAGCATCACAACAAATCCTCAAGATTGAAATGGAATTTAAAAAATAATGCTATTTAGTTTCAAGCTTGAAGTTGCTTCAGAAGCAGAGATGGTTATTCTAACTGAATCCAAAGCTTGTTTAAAAACTTAGCGGATTCTTATATGCCAACTTGAGCTATGAAAAACATCCTGTGAAAGTCCGCTAATAGTGTATACAAATTATTTACAGCGGACCATTAATTAGCAAACCCATTTCTTACATCAAGTCTTCTTCTTGGAGAGATAATACTAGTTATCTCTTAGGTAAAGGAAGGAGGGGGGAAGCAGTGAGCAGAGAGCTAGCCAGGGAGCATGGACAGATATTGGAGTAATAAAAGCAGCTTCAGTCTTGAGTAAAATGATCTCAGGCATCACATTCCCATGGCCCCATGCTACTGTCTCTGTCCCCCTCTGTACCTGTGTTAACCCCTCCCGTGAAGATCCACGCTCCAGTTGTCATGGCTGCTTTGATAAGCCCTTTGCCAAAGACTTGCTTGAGTTTGGGCTGGAGTTCAAAGTTCTGCAGGCCTCCGTGAACAGAGATGAGAAGCTTGGGCAGCTCCAGCTGCCATTCCTTGGTCATCAGGTGTAGCAAGAGGTCAGGTTTCGTGTCGAAAGAGACTCGCACATACTAGAAGAAGAAAGGTCAGTGGTTAGGGAACCAGCCAGGGCCACCTGGGGCTGCTAGTCCTCGCTGACTCTAGTTGTCTGTGGCCCTGCTTGGAGAAGATTGATCAGGTATCATTGGGTGTTTTACAGAGTGTGGGGAGGGATCAGTTTCTTTATTAAAACAAGCTTCATGAGACAAAGAAATTCACCATTTATAAAGTTTTCTTGAAATTCCGAATTACTGCAAACATAAAATTATTCAAAAATTTCCTAGGCTGAATTCTTTGCCCCAGTGAAATCATGTTTATGTTTTACAGTTGTTTATATTTGTGGAACAGTTCAAAAGTTCCTAAAATTTTCAGTGTAAGAAATTCTTTTAAATAAATTAGATGCAGCAATAACTATGTATAATCACACACACACATATGCAAGAGAGAGGGAGAGAGAAAGAAAGAGAGAGAGAGAGAGATAGACCAGGGCCTCCTGCCATTGCAAATGAATTCTAGACATATGCACTATTTTGTGCATGGGCTTTAATGGGTACTAGCTAATTGAATCAGGGCCATCAGGCTTTGAAAGCAAGCACCTGTAACTGCTGAGCTATCTCTCCTGCCTCATAATCTCTCTCTTTCTTTCTTTCTCTCTCCCCCCTCTCTCTTTGACACACACACACACACACAAATGACTTTGTGATCCTATCACTTTTGAGGTTTTGAAAATCCTACAGTGTTATATAATGCAATTAAGAAGTTAACAGATACTTAACTATAGTAACGGCATCTCAAATGTTCTATCAGCTATCTATTGTATATCATATATCATCATTAATCATTTTATTTTTATAAAATAAGATTCACTATGTAGCCATGGTTGGCCTGGAACTCATTATACAGACCAGGCTGGCCTCAAACTTGCAGTTATCCACCTGCCTCTGCCTCTGCCTCTGCAGTACTGACATTATAGACATCTACTACTATGCCCAGCTCAAATGATTTAAGATTTAAAGACAAGTGACAAAAGACATATCAATTATTCCTATAGAATTGTTGAAATATTAAAGTTTATAGCAGAAATTAGAGTTTTATAGGATGCAACTTCAAATAAAGTTTTAAATATGTATAAATTAAATTCTATAAATACAATGATAAGCATCTAAGAGTCATATATATATTAACATAAAAACACTTGAATTGCTGGAAAGAAACAACTGAAATATTAGGCAAAGACAGAAAGCATTCGGAAATGTACACTGAATTGGCATGTGATGATGGAATATTCAATTTAGAGAGAAAGAAGACTGGAACCCCAAGAGGTTAGGAGCAGCAGTGAAGGATGGTATCTAAGCATCTCTCCTAAACCCTGAAGTCCTTGAACATCTGACTTAATGGCTTTCTGCCATGTGGGAGTCCTCCAGATACCCTGCAGAGAGCTGGTATACGTCAATGTGCTCTACCCTAAATTAGATAGCTGTAGAGAAGGCAGCAAGGGAGCTTTTCAACTTCAACCTTGATGCTGAGTGAATTAAAACAGAGAATTCCACTTTGACTATTTTTTTTTACTATTTATTTGCAAGGAGAGAGGGAGGGAGAGAGAGAGGGAGAGAGAGAGAAAGAAAGAGAGAGAGAGATAAAGAGATAGAAATGTGCATGCCAGGGCCTCCAGCCACTGCAACCAAATGCAGATATGTGCACCACTCTATGCATCTGGCTTTACATGGGTACTGAAAATGCGAACCCAAGCCATCAGGCCTTGTAAGTAACTGCCTTCAACTGCTGAGCCATCTCTCCAGGCCTGCTTTGACTATTTCTCAACTCAAGCAGGTCCTCATAGAGGTTCTGGTCCCAGTTGTTACTGTCAGTGGTTTGAGACATGACAAGTTGTATATTCATGTAAGAGGTGCTGGAAGGCAATGACTCCAGAGATCTGATAGAAACAAGCACAAATTCCCTGTGGAGAAGTATTCTATGAATCCAGATCAGAAATAATTCCCATGAGAAAATATGCATTCTGTAGTGATAAGAAAAAATGAAAAATCACACAAGGAAGTCAAGCACCATGAGTGGAACCAATGGAAGAGACAGACAGCTAAGATCCTTAAAGATGTAAAATACACAATACTGATGACAAAACAGCTACAGTTAGCATGTTGCACAGAGTGAGAGTGAGTGAGCAATAAGAAATTGAGGAATGACCATGCACATTTGAAAAAATAAAGTGAACACATAGAAAGAAAAATGTAAAAATGCCCAGGAACCTTACCATGAACGAATTAAGCTAAAGAAGACATTTACAACAGGCCTAGCAAATAAACTGTACACAGCCTAGAAAATTAAAGGAACTGAAAACTAGGGGCAGGAGAATCAGATGTTCAAGATCATCATTGGGTACATAAGAGTTCAAAGTTAGCCAGTACCACATGGGACCCTGTCTCCAAAGACACCAAACCAAACCAACAAAGATATATGTTGCATGGGAGAGAAAAGTATTGAAAAAGTTGGATCAATTGCACGCAGGTCTATTCTTTTTTTTTTTTGAGGTTAGTATCAAGGCTCACACGTGCATACACTGAGTCACAAACTGTTTTACAGTGAGTAGTGCTGTAAAATAATGAAAAAAAAAGAGCCTGACATTCACATAAAGCAGTCACCTCATCAGGCATTAAGTATTCCATGCATTTTCAATTTATATGCGTTGCTTTAATGGGACAGCAGTGCAGGGATATTTGTACCAGTTTCCCCCTAAGTAAACATGAGGGAGGCAACATGCTATGACGTATAGACTTCAGTGATGTCACTGGGTGACAGAAAGTTTTAGGCTTCATTGTAATCATGTGAGACCATCGTCATATACATGGTCTTGGTGAATGAACTATCTATCATTTGGGGGCACAAAAGCTTCGCTGCAGGCACAATTATGCTACATATTCTTTGGATGTTCTGTGCTGCCAAGGTCAAGAGGTTGGCATCATGCACATTTTACCAAGGCAGACAAGAAGGATCCATGTTGTTCTCAAATTCACAGCAAGTAAGGGGGTGATGACAGGATTCACCCACGTTTGACTCCTCTTGACCTCAAAGAAAGAAAAATCCCGTTTCCCATACTTCTTTTTCCTATCTCTAAACCAGCCAGTATTCAAGTCCTAATGATTCATTTCTTCATTCCTTCCATGGTTGTTTAGCTTAAAGGATGTCAGTTAGGCTGCGGTTCTCAACCTTTAATATCTACATAGCTCATCCTTGTAAAAAATGCAGGCTCAGACTCAATAAGTCTGGGGTGGGGCTTGGGGTCCTGGATTTCTAACAACTTCCTGGGATCCATGTGTACATAAGGAATATTACTGTTGCCCAGATTTTTAAAAATTTCAAATAATATGTGCCCATTTTTTTGTGTTGGAAACTTAATCTTCCATGCAGCAGTGTGGAGAAACAGAACTCTTAAGAGGAATCGGGTTGTGAGGCCCTGCCTTTCTGAGTGGATTAATACAAGACTGTTATTGCAGGAGTGAGTTCCTCATAAAAAGGAAGAGTATCTCCCCCTTCCCTATGTGTATACCTATGTGTACACATGTGTGCATGTATGTGCAGTATTCACGTGCAAGGTGGTCTTTGCTCACCCCATGGCCCTGGGCCTTGAACTTTCCAGCCATCATAACTGTAAGAAATAAATGTTTTTGTTCTTAATAAATTACTTAGCCTCAGGTATTGTTAAAAAGTACCAAAAAAATGACCAAGACAATATTCCTGGTATTTGAGATTGAACCAAAAATTAGAAAAGCATGCTTAATATTTTACACGACTAACAAATACTAAAAAGAGTTTTAGGTCACAGTAATAAGAAAGTCAATAATTAACAAGCCCCTTGAGGCTCTCCAGTAATGTTACTCTTTTTGACCAAGATCAGTTCTTACGCAGAACATGTGATTCGCCACAGAGCACCTAACTCTCCAGAAGTCAGGAAACATTACAGATGCTCACAGCTTCAGCACTTGGGTGTGGCCTATCATCTGTGATGTATTGATCCCTTTTTGGACCATAAAAACAAGTGTTTAAAATGAATCAACTGGTTTGCTAATGTTTGGGAGATAAAAGGACCATTGAAACCAAGGGGTAAAACATGTTAAGGTTATCTTGGGACTTCAATTCTTACACACCTAGAAACCAGGCTGACCACTAAGCCTCCCAGTTGCTCATAATATGTTACCTTGTATGCTAAACCAGCATCTTTACAGTCATAAGGATTGAGCCCAGAGCAATTAATCAATTCCTGCTCATGGTCAATGAGATTTGAATTTAGGAACTGCTTTAATTTTCCAAATAAGCAATTTTGATGTTAATTGTTAAGGGACTACCTTTCAAATAATAAGGACTCTTACTTAGGCACATTAAATATGGGCCCCCCTGGGTATTACTCTGACATGATGCTCTCTTCAGAGATTTCCACTACATCAGATAGTGACACTGTCAGGAATTTAGCCAATGGGAGCCTCTGGTCTTGTTCAATGGGAGTGGTCCTGAGCACTGTACAGGAGAGTATATGGATTCAACTGTAGAATATGTAAGGCCAAGATCTCTATGAACAGAAAGTGTATAAAGTCGTATTCACTATGTATGTAACTCCTGTGTACAACTTGTTCAAGTAACTTGTTTTAGCTCTTTAACTACACTGCTTTTTGAAATAGCTGATTGGTGTAGGTGTTTACAAAAGGACCTGTCCTGGGGCTGGAGATATGGCTCAGCAGTTAAGGCACTCACCTGCAAAACCTAACAACCCGAGTTCAAATCCCCAGTGCTCACATAAAGCCAGATGCACAAAGTGGTGCATGAATCTGGGGTTTGTTTGCAGTGTCTGGAGGCCCTGGCACACCTATTCTCTCTCTGTCTGTCTCTTTATGCTTGCAAATAAATAAATAAAATATTTTTTTAAATATTAATATTAATATTTTTTAAAAAGTACCTGTGCTTTGAGAAAGTGGCATGATAAACATGAGACCTATCACCACAGCAAGTCAGTTAACCCAGGATAGGTTGATGAGGCAGACACCAATGATATCCAACACGACCCAAAGCAGAAGTCTAGAGACACTCAAGATCTCAACAATAAAGCAGACTTAAAACTCACCCACTATGACTCAGGGAATTGAGTGGAAGAGGGGGCAGAAAGATTGTAAGAGTCATGGTAGAGGAGAATATCCAGAGACATTGCTCCCTTCAGCAACAACATACAAAGGGGGGAACCTGGCTATCTCCTGTGCTATTTATAACTCCCTACCCCATGGGCTGATCCAGTACTCCCATGAGGAGGGTCCCCAGTGGGTTGGGGACAGGGAGGAAGGTAATAGGGCTACCATCATAAGATTCGCTCATACAATATATGTAATTATGGATAATAAAGACAAAAAACCTATGAGAATCCAATTTTCAAAAAAAAGAAAAGAAAAAAAAAAGTACCTGTGCTGAGCTACCTTTTTATCTAGGCTGTTAGTTCCCCAGTTTATGAAGAGAAAACCTGAGATCAAGTAAGTCACTCATGTCTATAATGACCCTGAGCTTTTCCCTATCATCATCACCTGCTGAGCCTCCTGCACATGATGAGTGAATGCCATTGGGCATATCCTGTGAATGACGGAAGCCAGGCTTAGTTGAAGCTGTTGTTTAATTGATTCTTTGGAGCTGTGGAGGTCAATACAGCCAACACCATTTTCATGTGAAGATATACTTTCATTACCTAGCAATAGACATAGAAATTAAATTCCAAATGTAAGCCTAGAAAGAAATAGCTTTTCTTTCATTTGAATGGCAGAGGGCTTAGGCCACAAAATTTCTGGAGATCAGCCTGTGTCTGATACCCATGTTCTTGTTGCCTGGTAGGTGATTTTATTTCATGTCCCCACTGAATCCACTGTGGCCACTTCACCAGAAATGACACTGATGACTCATCAGTGTTGAGGTGTGCACAGGGGTGTCTTCATCACACCCACAGTGGGTATAGGCTGTAGAGTGGGAATCCAATTGTTACTATTTAGCACAGATGGGGCTGTTTCCTTTAAAAAAAAAAAGGAAAAATCTTCTTTTGGCATTCTCAAGTAGCGCTTTTGCAGAGCAATTTGGCTTTTCTAATTCATCAGTCATCTCTTTAGCCCTACATTTTTACCCAAGGAACTTTGCTCAGCTGTTTTAATGAAAATGGAAATAGGCTACAGAACAATAAATCTGGCTCCATGCTAGGAAATGTTCAATGACAAATCCTCTTCTTTCACTGCAAAGACATCATTAATTCTTGGAAATCACCACTTGGTGCTTCTTACCAGTATTTGCTCTGAAGAATGGACCTACCATTGCTAAATCTGTTTTAACAGTATCTAATGCCACTAAAGCCTTAGTGAGAAATTTGTCCTATTCTTCTTTCTTTTGAGAAATGTGACAAGCGTCATTTCATTTCCTAATTCTCTGTAGCCACATTTCAGGAGGTCCTAGCAATTACAGCTGTGGCCAAGCAGAATACATCACACGAGAGTGCTGAGATAATTCTGCTGACACCAGCCTTCCAGTGCCAGAGAGTCCTGTTTAACAGCCAAGATTTAATAGATATAAAAAAAAAAGTCTCTTTAGAAAGGAAATATCTGGAATTGCATTCACTGTTATTAAATTCCAAATTTGATGACCCACAAAACTTTGGAAAAGTGCCACATAATTATAATTTCCCAAAGGAAGATATAAGGTGTTTAGAGGGAATGAATTAGGATAACTCAAAACTAAAATGGACAAATAATATCAAACTTCACTAAGCATATGAACAGGTCATAGAAGATACTCTACGAAATACCTCCCCAGAATTATTTAGCATAAAATTTTCTAGAAGCAAGGAAGCAGGATTTTTCTTGAAGGTGATTTGGTTTCTCCTTCTTTATAGATCCTAGATTAAGATGGGAAATGTAAATGAAATATTCTAACTTGCTTATGAATCAACTCTTCCAATTAATGTTGAGCTGATTTGTGGATCAGATAAGTCTCAACCTAATTAAGGGCATTCATAATTAGGTTTAGACTTCTTAATATCAGAAAGACCATCCAAATGGGCTGCCAGCTCAGTGGCTTTCTGATTACAAGGTACAAATCAGGAATCAATGGAGTATTTGCAACACTTCTCACTAGCCTTACTATGCCTTATAATGCTGCTGGGTTGGCTACAGTGTAGTGATTGGCCATTTATGTGTATGCAAAGAGGGAATTATTAACTTCCTGCTTGGCATATGTCAGTCAATGATTCCCAGATCAGATCTGCAGGATGCAAAGGTAGACAAACCTTCAAAATCTCAACTTCAATCCTGAAGCTGTCTAAGAGAATGTGGCTCTACATATGCTGATGATAGCATCCTCCCCCTGTCATGTATCCTTCTACCCCCCCCCACACATTGCTCAATGGGCAAGGCTCACTCCGATTGTCTTGACAGAGATTTATGTGTGAAGACAGTATCTAGGTATAATTACCTAAGTTATATGAACACTATAATACGGGACTCCATCTGGTCTAATAAGGAGAGTGAATAGCAAGGGAAAGCCTAAAGAGAATTACGTGCCTAAATTGAGAGGTTTAATACATGCCCTTAATTAAGTTTAGACTTACCTGACCCCCACGTCAGCTCAGCACTAATTGGAAGAGTTGACTTATAAGCAAGTTAGATGTGCTCACTACTGCCTCCCAAGCACATAACTCTGGAGCCCCCTGGGAAAGGAGGGCCTGGGAGAAAGCTCACGATGTCACAAGGCCATCTTTTGGTGGCTCTCCAGACTTTGTAAGTTATGAGGTGTCCTAATGAGGTGTCTAGTCCTCAGAGAGTCCTTCTGGACTTGTAAGCGGGTAGGAAGCAGCCTGGGGTTGGGAAGGAAGTCAGAGACCCTCCCTCACTGTCAGCTTTCAAGGTCTCTTTCCTGTGTCACCGATTCTCTCTGAAAAGTGTTAGTTTCCTTGTTATTCCACTGGGGCTTCTCAAGCTTAGATATTGAGTTCTCAACAACACTAAGTGCTTGGAAGAGCTTGGGAAACTATCTTATTAACCAGGATTTGATTCGACAAAGACTTCTTCCTGCTCTCAGCTTTTGAGTTTAATGAACCTCATTAAATATTGGTTATTTTATGATTCGACACCAAAGATTTTAAAACCCCATGTAAAAGAGCTAAAAAAAACAACAGAAATGAACTTTCTTTCAATTATCTACAAACATCTCAAACAAAAGAGTGACTGTCATCTGTACCAGACACACATGGTAGGGGGGGATGGAAAAGGAATCCTTAGGAAATTAGGTTCCAGAACTTTCTGTGAAGAAATAATTTAACTTTTTTTTTTTGGGGGGGGGAGCTCCAGTAGAGGGGTTGGGGCTTAATTATTTTAAGCCTGGATTAACACTATATATATATCCTTGGTAGTTTTAAAAAAAAAAAAAAAACTTGAGGTTTCCAGGTTCCATCTTAGACTAATGAGCCAGACTAGAAATGAGACTTGGGTCGGAGATGGTCCTGTTCCTCTAAGCTGAGAAACACTGTGTGTGGTGCCTCTAGTGTCTCTGATGCTTAAAGGTCTGTGAAATGCTGTTGTTCTGTCTGTGTTGTAGGACAGATTCATGGAGAGGGCTCTCAATGACCAGTAGCATTTCAGTGATGAATCTCTCCTCTGTCTAAATGCCTGCTGACCACCTCACTGTGCCCAGTCCCCCTCGGCAGGGCTGCTTCCTGGGCAAGCTTGAAGGCAGGTTAATGCTGCATCTTACATTTTTAAAAAAAATGTCTCCTGAATGTTTTGAGGACTTCGTTAAAAACCACCTCAACCCACAGGCACTCCTGTCAGAAGCAGGGGACCAAAGGCACATTAGGTCACTTGCGTCACTGTAATCTTGGTCAACAATTAACCATGCCCTGCTCTTCACAGGTGGTGGGTGCTGAGTCTTTCTATCCAAACTGCATGCTGGCTTAAGAGCCTGGGAGACACGGGAGGCTCAGCCTGTCAAGCTACTGTCCTCCTCAGAAAGCAGGGTCTCTGGACAGTTCATCTAGACAGCAGAATCAAAACAACTTCAGGGAAAGTTTTCAGAGGATACACGATGCTTGTTTGCATCTGAATGCATAGTGGGGATTTCCACTCGCTAAGCAACCTGTTGTAATAAAAAGGGAAACTGGTCTTCATTAAGCAGATTGACTCAGAGAGAAAGAAAACATTGCCCTGGGATGGACTTCCTCACACCACCTAGCATTGTCCTAACCTCTGGGTTGTTTTCCCAGGTGTGTAACTGGCCAGCTGTCACATTGCTCAGAAGGAGAGTGCTTGGAGTTCATTGCCTTATATTTTTGTCTTGAACATCTTAACATGTGAGGGCTCAGTGGTAGAGTGCTTCTCTCCCATGCACAAAGCCCGATATTTATTACCAGTCCTGAAATAAAAAATTCCTTGAATTTGTGTGGGGTGGGTGAAATCTGATGTGACAAAGGGTGCAAATAGAGGGTTGGCAACCTTGTCACATATGGGTCCCTGATCTCACTTTCTTGGTGCCACGCAGGTTGGGCCTGAGTTTTGTGGCAGCCTCTTTGCCTATGATGGGCAGACACTGAGCACATCACCGTGTAGAGGTTGCATTGTTTTGGAAATGGGGCCACTGACCACTGAGCTGAGGCTGTCAGCCATCAGAAAGAGGCATGGATTTCTATTTCCCTAAAGAGCCTCTAACTTCTCATTGTTCACTACCCTCCCACTCCATGTATCTTATATAGATGGCCTTGTTCAGACTATTCACCATCCCAAGGCCCCAGACTCTGCAGTATCCATGTGGGTCTGTTCTTCTGGAGTAGAATGAACCCATACCTGCGTCCCAACCTTTCCTTCTAGTGCTGAACATCACACCATCCACAGAACACATCTTCACTGTATGCGGGACAAATTACTTAGTATCTCTAGGCCTCATGTAAGTCTACCATGTCGGATAAAATACCCAGCCATAAGCAAAGGAGACAGTGTAAGTCCTTGGCACAGCAGCCGTGAGGTGGATGTTCAATACCTTTTAGTTGTTCGATTATGATTAACATTTATTACAGATGCCGAGAGAAATTGCCAAAGTGCTTTAGCTAGTACTTTGAAAGGCACTCATTCTAATCATTTCATTTGGAGATTCACTCTGCAGTTTTCTTGGAGCTTCTCAAATTCACTAGACATTGTCAGGGGATTAGGAGAAGCTCTTAATAGTGGGAAATTACATAATGAGAGGCCTCTTCTCTGCACTAATCATAATAGCACAACCACAGGTATTGCCCAGTACTTGAAGTGTATAAGGAACAAGGCACAGAAGGTGCCAGGGAACATAACTCCTTCTGCTTTGTTGGAACAAGTGAATGCAGGGGACTGAGTGACTGTGGACATCCAGATGTGCAGTGTGGGGATCTACACACCACCAGCTCACTGCTCCTGCTGGTGACCATCGGTACTGCTTTTCTTGGCAGAACTGAGATTCAACTGCAGATGGCCAAAGCCTGGCACTCCAGTACAAACCCTCCAGGCTAATGTATCTCTAAGGAGTTTCTATTTCCCTTAAGCTCAGGGCACTTGCTATCTACCTTTTATCTGTTCCTTAATCCCCATAAGCATCACACATGGCAACTGTCCTCGAGGCTCTCAATTAAATGGCTTCACAAAGAGTTTTTAGTCAGATGGTGAGCATTTATCAAGTTTTATGTGACTTCAGTGATTTATTCAGTTCTAGGCAACTTCAAGAGCACACATTGCATTTTAATTGATGAAGAGCCTCTCTGAGAGTCAATAAACACTTCATAGGAACATAACGAGAGTAAACACTCATATGTTTAACGTCAGGCACTGTTCTAAGCCCTTAATATAAGTGACTTATTACATCCTTGAGACAACACAGTGATGTTGGGATTGCCATCCTCCTTTTAGACAGGAGGAAGCTGAGGCATTAGGCTTGGTAAACTAGACAGTCATACAGCCAGTAAGATCCAGCACTAGGGTATAAATAAAATACATATGGCTGTTGTTTAAAGACAAGCCAGTAGGCTGCAGAATCAGAACTTCCTGAATTATATAAAATTATATTTAAAAGCTTCTGGAGTTATATATAATATTTATACTTTTAAAAGCAAATCAGCTCTCTAAAATAGTAAGCAAAGGCATTTAGATCAAATAAGCATCCTTCAAATTATGACCAAAAATGTTTTTGCAATTCTATTTCAGAGCCTGGGGGAAACCAGGATGCTGGCGACACCAGCAGAGATTAGTTCCTGTCTCTCTGTGCCCCGCATTGTGCCAGTGTTTCTCACTTGTCATCTTGTTTAACACTTACGAGAATAGAATAAACTTCATTGCCCCCCTCAGTAACAACAAACAAAGGGGGGTGTTACCAGGTTGACTCCTAGGCTATCCATAACCCCCTACCCCATGGACTGATCCAGACTGCCCATGGAGGAGGATACCCAGCTGATTGGGGACAGGGAAGAGGGAAATTGGGGACACCAACACATTATTTGTTCATTCAATGTATCTAATTGTGGATAATAAAGAAATAAAAAAAAGAAATGGAAGTAATGTTCTCTTTACCATGTAGCACTTATGAGATAGTTGCAAGAGGAGCTTGGACCAGGTTCTGTGTCCAGAAGCCCCCGTCTCCACTAGCTTTCCACCTTTAAGACGTTTTCAGTGGAGGGAGACTTTATCTTCAAACAATAGACTGGATTTGGAAAAACTGGCCGAAGTTATTTTTAATGTAGTTCTAATTTCATATATTGAAAACATTTGAGTAAATTTTTTTGCCCAAACTGTATTTGGTGAAAATTCAGATTGCTTTTCTCCTGTGACCCATGAGTTAGCTGAAGGCTGTCCCCCAAACACAGATCAGTGCATTTTTGGAGAATGACGCCATCATGGTAACTAGACTCTCTCAAGCAGTTGGCTTTATAGACACTTACAAGCATATTCACCATGAGAACTAAGAATGGGAAGGGTAATCAGGTGCTTTCCACACACCCACTGGGCCCACGGCACAGTATTTCATTATCTTAGGGAGAAACTGGGGAGAAGCTTGGTAATTCATTCCAGCTAAAGAAATTACTGCACAAGGGCAGTGACAGAGGAGGAGGAGAGTAAGGAGAGAGAGACTTCATTACATATTTTTAAAGTAGCTCCTGAGAAGCGAGTCTCCTGCAACTTGGAGTGCTGTCCTCAGTGAAATTACTTCCAAACCAAGAACCCAATGGTGTCCCTAAGAAAAGCCACCTCCCAACTCTCTACCCTCAGCCAACTCTTCACAGTTAGAAGTAAACTTTCTGGACTATACAACTTCCAAAACTTTTAAAACAGATGTTGTAATTTACTCCTTGAAAAAAATCTGTAAACCACTTAGGGAGTTGGTTCAGGAAGCTAAAATCGATGATGATTCTTAGAATCAAAACTTATATATTTGCTAAAGCCTCTTTTAACAAAAACTTCTTTTCCTGTGCTACCTTCCTATTGAGAATGTGGTTGAACACAGATGCATGGAGAAAAAGCACCTGATGTCCATGGCAATAGCTCTGTTAGAAGCAGAAAGGATCTGGCTGGGGCAACAGTTTCTACCTTGAATAGAAGGGGGGATAATGGTGAATGGAAAATAAAAATGGAGATGTATAGGTATCATTTTTCACCAAAGTGAGTGGGAAGGGATGCAAGAACATTCTCAGTGGATGAGACCAAAAAAGGAAAAGAAAGTACCATAACAGTAAGAATGATTGAAAATAAGCAGGTCGAAAGAAAAGTACCCTAGGCTCTCTCTCATAAATGAACATTAGAAATAGTGGATCCAAATGCAAGTGTGGGAGGGTTGAATACAGGAAAGTTGAATCTAATTAGTGCCTGCTCTATGCACCTGCATAAATATTACACTGAACCCTGTTAACATGAGCAATTGATGGAGTAACCAAAAATAAAATGATTAAAAAGAAAGCTATTTCTCTTGTTATTAATAGTAATAGTTATTCATTTGTTCTCATATTAATTATTTGAAACATCCTGAGCTGAAAGTTTTCTTTCCCCTACTTTATTGAGCAACATTTAGGAAGACATCTGAAAGGTAATTAGAGCAGGATAGCCCACCGAGAGTGGCAGAAATAAAAGTAGGCAGGAAGCCTAGATCGACCACAGACTCTTAGCTACTCCTCTACAGGATGTGAAGTCACATCTGGGAGTGAGTAGCTCTTCTGATTACCATGGCTTTGTTGGAATGGCCTCCTCCTTGGAACTCAATAGTCCCAAAAGCATCTGTTGGGCTGAGCTGAGTGTGTTTGCTGATGGACCACTTCTCAGACTGGATGTCATTTCTGGAGAGGCGACTTTCATTTTTCTCATTCTGAAGCACAGAGATACTGGGAGTGAGTCCGACATGTTGGCCAATCAGGCGCCCACAGCAACACCTACAACATAAGAGTTAAAATGAACCCCTTCTGTCAGCCACTACTGGAAGGCACACTCACTCCACCTGCTGTAGAAACCACAATCCACATGGACCCATTTTAGTCAAGCATCAGGTGAAATCCCAGAATGTAGCCACACTAGGCGAATGTGGAACTGCAGCTTCCTGTAACGTCCTTATCTCTTTCTCTTTTCTCCCTTCCCCATTGTCTTTTGGCTGTAAAATCATGCTTCCTACCATTTCCACCTGAGCCTTCTCTTTCTGGTATGTTGTTTGGGACAGAACATCTGGGAACCAAGGTTCTCAAATCTCACTACTGCTGTCTATCAAAACTTACAGGAAGGACACTGAAGAAAGTTGTTGTGAGGGAAGAACTTTATGCGAATAATCTCACTAATATGTGAGTCAAATCCTAACCTGTCCTTCCAATGGACATTTCCTGTCAAATATCCAATTCTGAGAATGAAATGTGCAGGTATAAGTGGTCTTGAAGAAATAATTGAAAAAATATTTTTAAAAGCTATTTGAAAACTTAAAGTTTGTTTTTTCCTACTATGAAAGTGACCTTCATCCATCACTACTACCTCTGTTACAATTCTCAGTAATAATAGTTACATACAGTTTCCAGTTTTAAATATTACAGTTTAGCATCCATTTCATGATAAGATATTGTGGTTTTGAAGTTTAGGTAACCTGCTCATGGTTACATAGTTATACCTTTGGCTACATAATCAATATATCAAGCCTCTCTATTAAATTGCTATTTAAGGATGCATTACCAAATGGATATATGTGACTTTCTCCTATTTGCTTCCCATTTTATATATTATTGATTTTCAGGAGGGTAAATAAAGTTCTGAAAATAGGCAGGAGAATCTGAAGGTCTATACCCTCATTAATTTGCTAGGAATTTTGTTTATTTAAAAGTGTGTGTGTGTGTGTGTGTGTGTGTGTGTGTGTGTGTGTGTGTGTGTGCATGTTTGGATGGGTACAGGTGTGTGCATGTCATAGTGTTCAAGCAAATATCAGAGGACAACCTTTGATCACAGTCCTGGCCTTCCATCTTGTTTGAGATAGGGTCTCTGTTATTGACTGCTGTGACCACCAGGCTGACTGGCCTGTGTGCATCCAGGGATTCCCCTCCCTCCACCTCTCTTGCCATTGGAGCACTGGTATTACAAACATTCTGCTACTGTGTATGGCTTTATGTGCTTTCTGAGGATTTGAACTCAAGGCTTCATGTTTACGTATTAAGTGCTTACTCACTGAGCCATCTACCCACTCCTGAAAAACCATTGCTGTAAATGAAACATTTTGACAAAATACTTGAAAGAAAAACAAGTAATCATCACAGAAACATACTGTTATATTCAGTGGTTGGTTCCTACTGCAGTTGTAGATTTGGTATTCTGAACAGACTGGAATATTAGGCCAAGATTCCTGCAAGCATGCGTGGTATACAGTGGATTTATAGAAGAGTACTTCACAAATACCTTTCAATGTGACAGTGGTTTCCTTGCAGTGGGTTGTGATTAGTATTATAGTGTGTCCCCATAATTACCATTTCACATTCTTAATACATTAAAGACAACAGGATTACCTATGGGGGTCTTTGGTGCTGGGGATGATATGAACACATTCTCTTTTATAAAATGCTCTTTCTATCCAGGATTTCTGAGCCTGAAAAAGAGAGAGAAAACAAAAATGAAACAAGACATAACCTATAAAGATTTTTGACCAGGAAGCAAAATTACATGGTGACACAGTAAACCATCATAAACTTATTTCACTATAGATAATAAAATCAATGATTCCAATAGCCTACAAATTAGGCTAACATGATATGTGAAATTTAAGGAAAGACAAATTTTAACATTTTTTAAAAGATAGGAACCCACTGCTATTTGTAGCGGAAATAAATTTGGAGGGCTAGAACTTGATGTTTGTGACCTTAGAGAAAAAAAAAACAATTCAAGGGTCAGAAGAAGTGTATGTAAACAATATGTGGTTTTCCTGGCTGCAGCTTCAGTTAGTGTGTGCTTATGGAAAGAGGGATGACTGGCGGGTATACCCAACCTAACTCAGCAGCCTTTCTGTATCACTAAGGCTTTCCTGAAATTAAAATCAGTAATACTCAAGAATAGGGGGAAGATAAATGCCTCAGCACAGTCTCAGAATTCACAGGTCTTTCTTGAGAAGGAAGTTTCCCCCACCCTCCCAACAATACACAAACAGAAAACAAGGCTTCTTAAAATAGCATGGTTGTGACTCTCCACCCAAAAATTCTGCCATCAAGATTAGGTTCCCAGATGGACTAGGATGTCTTGGCAAACTGAAGGAACTTTATCACAAAGCAGAGTATCCATCTGTACATGTCGACACTTCCATCAGCAGCATTTGAAACAGTAGTGACTCTCCATGAAACCCAGTAAGTTGCTCAGAAAATTTCTTCCATAAGTATTTCAGATAGAAGCTACTACAGCAACTTCCACTTGACCCGTGTCAGTCACTGGTGGGATCCATTCCTAGCTTCCGCTTGCTGGCCACCTCTCTGCCTGGGACTTTCACAGCTGCAGGAATGGTACTGGGTTCTTGTCTACGCTTACTTCCATGATCTCACACATCTGATGTCCATCTATGCAAGCATAGGACACCAACAATGAGAGTTCCTGAATACTTAGGGAAATACACACTGGCTCCATGGGTAAAATGCTTGTTGCAAAACATAAAAGGACCCATGTTCAGATCTACAGAACCCATGTAAAGCCAGACCTAGGGCAAATGGGAGGTGGAGACAGGAGAAACCTTAGAAGCTCATGGCCCAGCTAGCCTGCTATTCACAGCAGTGAACAGGAGACTCTGCCTCAAACAAGGTGAAAGTCAAGGACTGATGCCTGAGGTTGGTTTCTGACTGCACACACACACACACACACACACACACACACACACACACACACACACACCACAAACAAGCAAAAATAAAAGATTGTATTTATTTATTTATTTGAAATGGGAGAAAGAGCAGCAGAGAGAGAGAGAGAGAGAGAGAGAGAGAGAGAAAGAGAATAAATGAATTCTAGATGCATTCTCCACTTTGGGCATCTGACTTTATGTGAGTACTAGGGAATCAAACCCAGGTTGTCTGGTTTTGCAAACAAGCACCTTAATTGTTAAGCCATCAATGTCTCGATCTCTTTTTTTAAATATTTATTTGCAAGCAGAGAGAGACAGAGAAAAGAGAGATGGAGAGAATGGGCATGCCAGGGCCCCCAGCCACTACAAACAAACTCCAGGTGCACCACGGCTTTGTGCATCTGGCACAACTTGGGAATCAAATCCTGGTTGTTAGACTTTGCAGGCAAGTGCCTTCCCGTTGAGGGCTATCACGACACTGGATTCTGTGTCAGTAATGATCACAATTGGGGGTCATTTTAGTTTTAGGTGTCCTTGCAGCCCACACTCCCTGTGAGATCTACAGGTCCAGCTTGGGCCTCTGCATGCTCATGGACATTTGCAGGACATTTGCAGTTTGTTGGTCAGCCGAACATGGAAAGCCTGTTTCAAAGGTTTTGCTTCTCAAACGTGTAGGGGAAAATGAGAGGCTACATTTTTGCAACAGAAATGAGCTGGACAGCAAAGATAACCAGTCTTTATCTCCCTAAAAAGCCTGGAAGTTAAACTATTCATAGCCCGTGATTTTCCCTAGACACTGAATACTTTTGTTGATACAATCTCTTGGCAGAAAGAAAATGCTCCTCACTGGACATTTAAAACCCACTTTCTCTCTACCTCGGGAGCAGCAAATGGAGAATATGCTTTCCCCCTTTTTTATGGCCACTCTGGTAGGTCTTCAAAGGCATATTTTGGGGTGACATCTGCACATTTCAGGGAGTGCTAATTCCCTTGAGAGGAAGTTGGAAAAGTAGTATGGTGGAAAGGAAGTGAGGTTTTCAGTTGGATAAAGTGGGATTCTGGGAGATGAGCAAGTCATGAGCTCTTGATCGGTAGCTTTCCTCATTTGTATGTTGAGTGCAACAATTATCTCATATTCTAGGTTATTATTTTGAGGGTATCATGCTTCACTTCAAGAAAAAGAAAAAAATAGGTTTTTTTCTTTGGTTCACTAAGACAGGGTCTCGCTCAGCACTTAGTAGGCCCTGGCTGGTCTAATAATCACTATGTAGACTAGTCTGGCCTTGAACTTGTGGCAATCTTTTTGCCTCAGCATGAATGCTGAAATTATAGTCATATACCACCATGCCCAGCTTCGGGGATGATTTTGATACCAAAAGTTTAAGTAGAAGTTCAGGTGATGGTACTATGATATTTCTGTGGCAGTGAGCAAGGTCACCTGTCCCCTTTATGGCTTTACACTGGGGCTCATTGGGCACTGGGCTGGCCACAAGCAGGGATACAGAAATGTTATTTTACTTCTCTGAGCTTCAGATCATTAGTTGCTTTGGAGAATTTTGTGATAATCAGATGATGTAATTCAGATAAAACACCTGACACATAGTAGGAACTCAACAGACAGTGGCTAAAGTTTTTCCATCATGGGCCTGTCATTCTGACATCTATATATATAATCTCCATGGAGCTTCAGAAAAGCTGTGTGGGAAAGACAGATCCAATCCATTTTACCAATGAAGATACAGAGAGATACAGCAAGTGAATTCCAAAGCCAGGTTTGAACTTGAGAGGCCTGGCTCCAGGGTCCACAATCTCACTCCCTCTTTTATATTGCCTCGCTAAGTGAAATAGTCCTGGCACTAAAAGTTGATGTGCGCAGGGTTATCTGAGATGTCTGGCTGATCCTTTGTATTTGGACCATGCTGGACTTATCGAATAATTTGGGGGTACCAGTTCAGATTTGCATGTCTCCCCTTCTAGTCCTAATATGTGGAGGAATGAACTCTCTACTACCTGTTCTTCCTCTTTCCTTGGGGTGAGGTGCAACCTTAGGAAGACCTAGCTATACAAGCAAATCGAAGAAATGAAATCACAACAGGACGATTGACATGACGATCCGGGGGACTATGACTTGTGAATTAGACTTCCCTTCATCCTTTGTTTCACTCAGGAATCCTAATTTCAGTTTGGAAGTTTCTGCAAGTTTCATTAAGATGATGTGTGGATAAGAATCGTTACATAGGGAATGCTACCTTGTTTGTTAATCTTTCATATAAAGTAGTTTGGCTTGTGTTCAATTTAGCAACTTAATTACCTTCTCAAAGGCAAAAATGGACTTCATTGTTAGCAAAAGAATTGAGTCAATTTCTATTTCTCATTATTAGATTAATCTGTTCCCTTGCCAAGGCACCATTAGGAGGAAAAGAGAAATGGAAGGCAAAAGATCTTTCTCATAAGTGAATTGGAGTCTTCTTGTTTGTGAGAAATATATACTATATCATTGAAAGAAATGCATTCATAACACATGAATTAAAACTTCTACCAAACATGCACAATTGACTGTTATGGGATTTGTTTCATTGTGCTTTTATTTAGGTTGTTAGTGTGGACAGATATTAGATTTTTAAGCTTATTATTTTTTTTTTGGCCAGGGCATATTTGCTGTATTATCGTGATTTAACTTGTTGCCTAAACAAATTCCCATTTCTTTTGTTCAAATGCTTTGAACTGCTCTGCATGAAGCTTCATACTTCCTTAAACATCCAACCAAGTTAGCGCCAAATATTAGTCTTGTTGTTAGAGAGCATGAAATAAATGCAACATGCTGTTTCTTGCTGACCTTTTAATTCTCTTATAATACAAAACCTCAATGCACAGTTTGTCCTAATATCTTTTCTTTTTAAATATGCCTCAGAAGTCTCATGAACTCAGAGAAGATTGTTTCTATCTGCCCTCAGAAAATCACTTCTGGAGACGCCTTTTCTGATGGCAGAATGGGCAGGT
This sequence comes from Zapus hudsonius, assembly GCA_004024765.1. Taxonomy (NCBI): domain Eukaryota; kingdom Metazoa; phylum Chordata; class Mammalia; order Rodentia; family Dipodidae; genus Zapus; species Zapus hudsonius. The sequence continues at coordinate 25,849 of PVHP010003081.1, read as the reverse complement.
AACCATGCTGTGCTCGTCAGGGAGTATTTCTTTGCTGTTTTTCTGCATTACCAATCATGTATGATGTGTCACAGAGAGGCATTTTTCAAAGGCTAATTATTAAAGGACATTCTTTTTCAAAACGAAAATGAAGACATCCACATTTTGTACAAGGTATAATGATTGCCCTCAAGGAACAAAGCGATTATTATTTTTGAAAATTAAATGTATAATCACTAAAACATCAAAATGATAGCAATATGAACCTATAAATGATATTGTCTTAGAAGTAAAATCAAGTCATTTTACTGAAACAGGTTTCACCTCCTGGTCACAAAGACTCTGCGGCCCACCTCAGACAACCAGGTACTTTGTTCTACCTCCCTTCCCCTCCCCACCTTCTCCAGGAGGGAGTGGGTGCGGTGCAAACTTAACAGAGAGGCAATGACTTAGACAAGGGACCACAAGATGAAAAATACATTAACTTTCTAGAAACAAATTACAAGCGGCTGTGCTGTACCAAAGTTGTCTTGCTCTCCAGAAACAATGGTACCCCCACCTTGATTAGAGCAAAAGATCTCAGATGCAAAAGCACCAAAGCACATACTCAGTCTCACCTTCTGCCTCCTTTAACGCCCTCTGCACTTCTCCTTTAGCCTTCTCCAAGTCCCCACCTCAAGATGCTTAGGTTGAACAAGAGGAAAGTTAGCTGAAATCACGTTACCTGTGCACTGCCTCTGGCTGGAGGCAGAGGCGGTCCCCTGAGCTGTCTCTGTTGCTTTCATTTTGCTGTGACTGGTGGCGCTGGCCATCCCGTTAATACAGCTCTTATGACCGCCCACTGGAAAAAAAAAGTCACTAGCTGGGCGGCTCTTCCCCCAAGAGACGTTTCAAGTAAGCAATGAACTTGGGCAGATTAGCCCCTTGGAATGTGCTGGTGCTTCAGGATTAGCTCACTAAGAGTCCCATGGACATTCCCTCACAGCCCTCAAACACTGCTTCATTTGAACATCTAATCTGACGCCAGAAGAAAAACAAATCCCCAGAGAGACTGAGGAGATCCGATTTAACTGGCACAGGTCCTAACAGGCTCCCCACCCCCACCTTTTCTTCTTCCATTTTCAGAAAGAAAGCTTGTGAGCGAGTGTGTGATAAGGTGTTCTAAGTTGGAAAGTTCAGCTTGGAAAGCGAATCCTTCTAAAGCAACAGTGTATTAAGGCTCCAAGAAGTTGAAACACACAAGAGGCATTGTTCCACCCACAGGCACAGAATGGATGATAGTATTTCTTTAAGGAGGAACTGCTAAAAACTCAGTGTTTCAAAAGAATACTTTGGTCCCTGAACATGAGTGTAAGTAGAATAACGTTGGAGTTTGCCAAGCACCTTCGGGGACTTCTAGATGTCAACAAAGCTTGTCCGGTTACACTCTTCATCCTCTGCCCCTTTCCTGACAGTTGGAAATGTCTGAGAACCCTTCTCTTATTAAAAGATGATGATGAGCTGTGCCCTCCATCGAGAGTGGAGACACTGATGTTTTATTTGGCACGACTCCATTCAGATTCTTGATGGTATGCTGTCACGTTTTCAAAGGTAATATAAGAGATTTTTTTTTTTTTTAGATAACAAGAGGTCTTAACTGGATAACTGAATACACTGGGGGGGGGAGATTTCAAGTTTTAATGAGGGAAAGATCCTCCTGGAGAAGTGAATAAGCAGTGCATTTTCCCTGTGGTTAAGAGGTGGCGTCCTTCACTAGGGACCTTGAGGGCTGTGCCCCACGGGGGTGGTGGGTCTTTGGTTTTAATTTTTCTGTGTCAGAGTGACAGGTAGGGGTCATATGTGTAACTAATAAGAGTAATGATGGTTTTAGTTTAGGTCTCGAGCCATTTTCACACTGTGTTCATTCCAGGATTGATCTTTAATTCCTACATCTGTTGCTCTCTCACTAAACCAAAGCTTCCTCAGAGACAAGGGGCAGTAAACTACTTAGTGACTTTGACTCAGAAAATACCATGATCAGAAAGAACCAAATGAAAAATTGGACCGAGTTTTAGTATGAAGTATATGCAGGAGAAAGTCCCTCTGTCTGTCTTCAGGAAATAGACATAGCCTAAATAACACACATTCCCTTTCTCTGTGCACATGTCACACTCCTAAGCATTCATTCCAAGCAAATCATCAGAAGTATGAGCACAAAAAGCTGTTCCTTGGAGCATTTTTTATGACAGAGAACTAGAAACAAATTAAATCCATTGATAGGAGACTGAATAAATTATGCCATGTGGTGATGACGATCAGGTTTTAGAAGACTATATGGAGAACTATGCATTTTTATATTGTTAGATAGAAAGTAAGTCATAGATACAAAGATGGTAAGTGAACACCTTTTAAGGTAGTAGCTTTGGCTAATTTTAATTTTACTCCATTTGCTTTCCAGTTCTCCCTTGTAATTGTGTATATGTCATTAAAAAACTGAACTTTATGTGCTCAGAAAAGATTTGATTTTCAATTATCTTATCCTAATAGGAGGTGACTGGGATAACCGAAAGTGACTGAGAAAGTGGAATTCCATGGAACATGGGGAAGGCTCAATGGGAAAGACTTAGAAACTATAATACTGTGCAGGGAGAGTTTTCTGGCGAGAGAGACAGAGTGAAAGTAGAGAAGAAAAGGGAAGGAGGAGGAGAAGAGGGGAGGGAAGAGAAGTAGGAAGGGAGAGGTTGGCACACAAATGTTTGAAGGATTTACTGAGGCAATCAAGTGGCTGTTGCTGGGCCTTGATCCTGAATGACCTGGTTGTCAGCAATCTTCCCAATGTAGACCGATTCAACAACACACCTTGGTAATGTAACCTTTGTCTTATTACTGTAAAACTAGAGTTCTAGTCCATGTACACTGAGTCTTGCACTGGCTTTGCATTATTTGACTCTATTCTCTCTAGTCCCATCTCTTTTGTTTGGTTTTGCTTCCTTCCCTTTAGAAAGAAAAATAAATATTAACTAGAAAAATTGAATATGAATCTCCTTCCATGAGATATTCACCAAAGATAAAAATATTGCTACTAGAGCCTTGGGTATTTTGTAAGTGAAAGCAGGGAACCCTGGCTGAAGCCAGCATAGCAATGTTTTCATAGGAGGTAGGGGATGATCCTGAGACCCCTTTGATTTAAGAAGGTAATTAGTTCCAAAGAGACTTGTATCTCTGGGCCACTGTGTATATGGATCTTTTCACAACCTTGTGTAGCATCCAATAATGCAGCTCCCACAAGGGTCTATTACCAGCCTGTTTCAGATGTTGCTTAGGGAGAATATGAATACTATCACGAGAAGACCACAGACACAATGCTAACTCTGGCTACTGTTCATATCGAGCTTTATGCAATGATAGTACACCTTAGTCACTCACTTAATCACTAATGAAGCATTATATTTGAAAATTATGTACTCAGAGTTTTTGTTGGCACACAATTCAATTTTTAAAAGTAAAATGGATTGCTCTCAGGAGGAACCTGATTTTGACATAGATAATCCATATCCCATTACTATGAAGATATGCAAAGATGTTTCTTTCTGTGATGTCCTTATTTGGTAACAACTGTAACAGAAAAACATGATTTACATCAGGGATCAGCAAACGTGTTCTGCAAAGGGCCAGATGGTATGTATTTTCGGATCTCTGGGAACAGTAGGTCTCTGTCTTAATACTTGACTGTCATAGTGGCACAAAACAAATCAAAACACTTGTTCACAAGTGAGCATGTTTTATTTCAATAAAGCAGGAAGGGGGCTGCAACTGGGGTGAACTGGTCAACCACTGGTACAGAAAAAAAGAGAAACATCTGATGGAGTGTCCAGGGAAGTGGCAGTGGACCTCTAATCCAGGCTTCATGGTACCTTTTCTCACTTGTCTCTGCTCTTTCTTCAGTGTGCCAGGCAAATTCTCTTCCCCTGTCTCTGGATCCTCTTGTTCTTTCTACTGTGAAAGTTCCAGGCTCAGAGGTCCCACAGGTCCTGTCATTTCTGCATCTAAACTATCAGCAACTATCCTATCCAAAGGGACATGGTGCCCTTCTCTACGCCTTGACTTCCTCCTAGCCTTTCATAGTACCTGTCCTGCAGCAGGTCTTCAGGTGTCTATCTGCTGGGAGAGAAGTTCCTGAGGGCAGTATTTCTCCTTTGTTTCCACTGTTACCCCAGCACTTACAACTGGGAGATGCAGGCACAGATGACCATGACCTAGAAACTATTTGTGAACTTGGAGAATGATCTCCTGGAAAATGATCACATCACCTGGACTGATATCTCTAAAAGAGGAACTTGAGGGCAGTAACCAGGTAGGCATTTATCTATGAATATTTTGGCTTCTATTTGTATATAATATATAAGAAATTGCTATACCTGAAATTTAACAAAATTATCATTAGAGATATAAAAAAATTAATTCATCAAAACTCTTTAGGCATGTGTTTAGGCCCATAGTGTTAGCTGCTTAGGAGGTTGAGGCAAGAGGATCGCAAGTTCTTAAGGTTTGCCTGGGCTCTAGTGTGAGTTCAAGGCCAGTCTGGGGAATTTAGTGTATTTTTGTCTCAAAAAAAAATGAAAATAGGCTGGGAATATAGATAGCTCAGTGATAAAATTGCTAGCCTTAGGTTCAATCCCCGGTACTGCCAAAGAGAGAAAGAGAAATTGAGAGAGAGAGAGAGAGAGAGAGAGAGAGAGAGAGAGAGAGAGAGAGAGAGGAGAATTTATAGATAAAAGTCATAATGGTGTCATAAAAGTGAAAATTTAGGATGAAAGTCAACGCGCATTGGTCTTCAACATGTGAGCTTCCCTTAATCTATATACAATGCCAAAGAACAAAGCGAGGCCAGCCGCATGTCCTTCCACACAAGGGATTATGCCATCCCCTGACTGCTGCTCCTCAGCCCCAAGAAGACTGACTCAGCATTAAAAGCCTTTGGCTTATGACTCTGGCTGTATCCAGTTTACTCTGTTAATTTCCTTGTATGTCTTCATGTCTTTAGGCTCAAGTAAAGAAATGATTAATTTGTCACTAATGCACACCATGCTATTCCTCACTTTCAGCCTTTGCACATGGTGTTCCTTTACCTAGACGGCTAAGCTATTACTTTTCTTTTGTGTTCTTCAATTCTGCATACAGCATGTGTTCTCTGAGAGGCTTGGCTGGCCACCGTGAGTGAGAACCATCCACTGTGACCCCTGCACACTTTCATTTCTTGCTCACATTTCTACCAGGGGCAGACTCATGTACTATTCTAATCATATGTGCACTTTGATGTGTGTAATCATCCCCTTTCCGGGCTTCTGTCTACCATGGCGTCTCTAGAGTCTAGACTTTTCCCTATAAGACTTGACTTCTGCCTCATCTTCTGTTTACAAAACATCGTCTCAAAAGAAATACTAATTTCTCTTCCCAAGAATTCACTTTTGGAGAATAATCTCTTTGTGAACTAAAATTATTTGTAATAAAATTTGTTTGATAGTCTCTAATCTTATATCAAATATGCCTTAACATATAGTAAAATTTGATCAAATTTTTATCACCCAATTTGGAAAAGATTGAGAAAATTATACTTTACAGTTACCAATTTAACTTATCTCTTTTCAATAGGCTTTACTGTATAAATTAATTAAATGTGTTCAGAATTTTCATGTAGAATGGTCCTTCTACATAGTCTTTTTTCTGTTCTGTTCCGTTCCGTTCCGTTCCATTACATTCCATTCTACTTTATTCTATTCTGCCCCTCTACTTACATATCTATGTCCTCCCCTTAAGCCCTCCCCTCTCCTCCCTCCCACATAACCCCTTTCTAGCTTCCTGGCCTCTACCACTGACTTTTACACCAACACACATACAAATTTAAATATTCCAGAATCCACATAGGAGAGAAAACATGTGTCATCTGTCTTTCTGAGCCTGGGTTCTTTCACTTAGTGCAATGTTTTCCAGATCCACCAATTTTCCTGAAATTTTTTAAAAATTCATTTTTATTTAAAGCTGAATAAAACCCCATTGTGTAAAATCTTCATTATCCATTCATTAGTTCTTGGGCATCTGGGCATTTTCTAGCTCTGGTGAATAGAGTAGTGATAAACATGCCTGAGAAAGTATCCCTAGAGTAATGTGTAAAGTTGTTAAGATATGTGCTAAGGAATGGTATAGCTGGATCGTATGGCAAATTTATTTTTAGTTGTCTCAGAAACTTCCACAGTGTTTTCCACAATGGCTATTCCAGCATATTTCCAATACCACATAGTCATTTTTAAAGCAATTTGTAAACTGTATTTCTATATTTCATTGGAAACTTGTTTCCTCATTGTGAAGCAATTAATCATTGCTTGACAATACCACATTACATTTATGAAGCATTCTGTTGCTCACAGAAGGCTATTGTACATAACATTTCATCTAATCTTTACAAATCATCTGTGAGAATGACATTAAATGATATTCGGAGCTTGTAGACAGCATGCATCAAGCCTGGTGCCAAAGTTACACGTCAGTCATGGGCTCACCCTGGTGAACCCAGTGTGAGGCCTACGTCCCTTACATTCTGTCATTGATTTGGGGGATGCTGAGTTGCTTTCATCCTTGGTGGGACGGAAAAAGGGCATTTTAATCATTTTGAGTATATTAAAAATATACTTCATTCAGCATAAAGGACTGTGATGAAACACTCTGAGGTCTCTACTTCAACATTAGCCTGCACACCATCAAGGATTACCTACTAGGAATCCTTGTTATTTCCACACTTAAAAGCTACATGATGCCCTAGCACACTTAGGGGCTTCTTGCCTCAGTTGATTAAAAACTGAGTATTTACAACGGCAGTATTGCTGGCCCTATGAAACTGGTGTACATCTATCAGAAATTCTACTTGAAAATGTCAGAATAAATGATATTTATATCTCTGTAGGCCAACTAAAATTTATTTTTTAAAATATTTTAATTATTCACTTTCTAGCAGAGAGAGAGAGAGAGAGAGAGAGAGAGAGAGAGAGAGAGAGCGCATCAGGGCCACACCTTGTGGGTCTGGTTTATGTGGGTCCTGGGGAATTGAACCCGGGGCCTTAGGCACTGGAAGCAAGTGCCTTAACCACTGAGGCATCTCTCCAGCCCAAAATTTATTTTTAAATAATAATAGGATAAACTTTTTTTCTGAAGATGAGAAAATGAAAGTTGATGAACAAAAGTTATGATGAGACTGAAGCTGGCCGTCCTGTCCTTGAAGACCAGGGACGTTAGCATGTTGGGCCTTGTTAGAAAACAGTCTGCTGTGATGAGCTCAGATCACACCTTGTGACCACAGAGATGGAGCAATGCAGTGACACCTTGTATGTCCTTAATTCTGTTTAGCTCACACAATGGCTCATTCTGTGCTTCCCTGATTGTTAGGAGAAAAAAAGAGCTTAATCATTTTATTTCAGAAATGTGAAATTTATGTGACACATCATCTCAGATTCAGAGATCATTTTCACTTTGTTTAACTTTCTTTTGTCCTGGATGGGTGAAGATTCCGAGAAAAGGAGAACATGGGAATGGATAAATCACTGCAATCCTGTGTGTAATGGCACTGACCCATCAGAATCCACTACTGAGGAGTTCAGCTAACCAGTTTCTTCCCCCTCCCCACTCCTTTTATTCTACCTTTGTCCTAAGTAACTCATTCTGGGTTCTAGAAGTCTTTATCCTCACAAGGTACAGACCTGTAGATTTTATTTCTGAAATTCCTATTCTCTTTATCCATTCAAAGTACTAAGGCAGAGTCAGCTGGAGGCACGACTGATTATGAATTTCAAGATATGAATCCTGGCAGTGACTTATTGACAACCAGGTGTATGACCTTGGAGCAGAGTGACTTAATCTTAGTGACCTTGAAGGTCAGCTGCAGCTCTTGGGGCTGAGGATTCTGGGACTCAGAGCCTTGCAGCTTTGTGTTAGGTCCTCATTAATGTGCACAAAGCAGGTGGAGAAGCTTTTTAAAAATGAGATTCTTAAAATCTTTATAAATATATAGAATTTTTATTCTTTTCATAACTATGCAAGGAAAATGTTGCAGAGTACAAGGTTTTGGATCTACTGAGCACAAAGCACATAAGGAGATTTGAATTAATGAATAATCCCCAAAAGAATTCTCACCAGGCTTCAACCACTACAGAGAAGGCCCCTGGTTAAGCAACTCAGCATATATGCAAAAATCTAATTCTGTTTCAGTGAGACCCCAAGTGTGACTAAGACAATGCTATGACTAGTGGTCGATAACTTGGCATTCCCTGTTCTGCCTTTGAGAGAATTTTTAAGACCAGAATGTAGTGTTCTCATAACTTCATTCCCAACCAATCAAAAAACCACGTATCAATGTCATCCTGTAGGTTAGAATATACAGGGATTTCCCATGACCTGCAGGGTGTTGTTTTTTTTTTTTTAATTTAACAGTCAAGAATTACTTAAGTGGATGGACTAAAAGCTAGTCAACCATTTATGTTATGAGAAGCAGCCACATATAAGCTGACAGGTCCAACAATATACACACAACACTAGTCCTACTACCCTCGGAGAAATGACTAAAACTACCACGTATTAAGTTAATGCAGCATGATTATATTTCTCTTTGATAGCCATATTTCTCTATCAAATTCCTAGGTTATTAGAAAATAAAGCCATTTTAGATTCAGTCTCTGGTGACATTGTGCTAATGTGACACTGTGACGTTGTTTAAGACATAGCTCTAAAGTGTTGCCAATGTCTTTGCTTACATATTACCAACATCTGTATCTGATGACTTTTACCTTTGATCATTAATATGAAATCTCTTTGGAAGATTTAGGTGCCAAAAGATTCTCATCCATAGCTTTCTCTAAATGTATTTTAATTTTGATGCACAAAGAACTAAACCTCCAAAGGACTGAGGAGGACCCCCCAGTGGGTTGGGGACAAGGAGGAGGGAAATGGGGGCACCATCAGAAGACTTGCTCATGTAATGTATCCAATTATGGACAATAAATATGAAAAAATAAAAAAGAAGACGTTTAATAGGCAACACAAAAATACACACTTGGTCTCTAATCAGTGACCCCTGAAGGGCAACATGGGTTTTTATCTCCTCTCTGTTCTATAGCCACTTCACCCTTGGAAAGCGGTGTTCCAATTTCTAAACATTTGAAGGAATTTCTGAAAGTAAGAGTCTTATGAAAGAGTCTCTGTTAATTGTAGAGATTAACTGTCTTCTCAATTGGTTTCCCACTTCTTTCTTTTCCAAGCACTTAGTTAGCAGACTTTCTTTCTTTAAGGGAGTTTTTCGGTTTACAGAAACATTGAATGGAAGACATAGAGATTTAATTTACGTAGCATCCTCTACTACCTTCCACAATTTCATTTATTATCAACTATGTTGCATTGGCATTACATACTTGTTTAATTGAAGAATTGCTAAATTTTCTTACCATATTATTAACTCAATCCATATTTTAAACTCCAATAAACTTTGTTAAGTTGCGACAGTTGCATGGGTTTTCCCAAATGCATAATATCAATGTTCATCATTACAACATCATAGAAAAGGGTTTCTTTTGGAATCTTTTAAACAGATGACATAACAAATGTCATTCCATTCCAACGTCTCAGTGTCATGTAGTGCTTTCCTACTATTTCTAGAATGATTCCAGATTCCTAACAGGTCTCAGAGGTCTGCTTGCCTCATGCCAGCTCCCTTCTCCAAACTCCAAACTCCTTGCATGCCTGGCTCACCGACGTCATTCCACCAGTCACATTCACCTGCTTTCAGATTTCCAGCTGCTCCAAATCCAATGAAATAAGAGAAAAGATACCATGCTTTCAGTCAGGGTTTAATTTTTATACTACTTTTTGAAGGAAAATGTTTGCCATGACTAGATTACATACAACTTGATATTTCAAATAGTAAGTTTTGTAAGTAGAAATTTCAGAGCCAGCATCTTTTAGGGAACACAAATTTCCCTCTAAATCTGTTTTCATAGAACATGTGATTTATTCTAAGCTTCCTGTTTGATCAGGAGTGACAAGTTTGAAACTATTTTGGAAGTCTGATAAAGTCATTAATCACTGGAAAATCAGGGCTAGAGACAAAACACACAAGTTTCTTCATCAGTTTTAAAACCACAAATCCTAAATTTGTAAGAGTCCTTAGGCTTTTTCTCTAACATTTGCTAGAATATTAACTTCTTCCTGGTGAACTAGCTGATGATAAACTGCTCTCTCTCTCTCTCTCTCTTTCTCTCTCTCTCTCTCCTTTCTTCACTCCTCTAACCCCACAGACTCTCATACTTCCTTAATTCTGGAATGTGTCTACCTTAGTGAGCTACTTGTAACCATTCAGTAAAACTATCATCACTGGTGAAGGCTTATAACATACTATATTCTTAGATGATACTCCCATGAACCCAGTGAATATTTCTTTTGTTTGTTAATGTTTTCTTTGAGTGTCAAACTACACTATATATGTTGCTGATAAGTACTGACTGTACTTAGGTCCTGAGTATCCAAAGTATGTACTCATTCATGGACATATTTATACAGATCATACCCTGCTTCAGGTACCAGTGATAGTTATTTGAAAGTGAATCAGGCAAGTGGACGCATATTACTCCAAATGTCCAACTGTATTACCTCACAGAGAGAACCAGGCAGAGAAAACACTTCATGTGCTTGCAGTTCTAATGCAGAAATCTTTCAAGAACCACTTAAGGAGAAAACATAAGCAGGGCACAGCTGCGGAGTTGCTAATTGCACATAGGTATTACCACCAATGCTGGCTGGTGCTCAGACTTGAGCCATTACTTGGAATTTGAAAATGGGCCATTAGAGCTGGACTTGCTTATGTTTTACTTAATTTACTCATACACTAAAAGATATCTACTCAACATCAATTATATAAGGATATATTAATTGCAGAGGAGGTACAAATATTTACAAAGTCTCAGAAGAGTGGGCAGAAAGATTGTAAGAGCCACAAAGTGGGTAGGAATACCCTGAGGCTAACTTCCTTGCTTCCTGACTGAAGCCTTCATGTCGCCACAGTGACTACTATAACCCACTGAGGAGGGCCCCCAGGGTAATGGGAGTTGGAGTGAGGAGATGAGTGTATAACCTGCTATAATATATACTATATATATAAATATTTTATTATGTATATATAAAATTAAAAACAAATTTACAAAGTCTTTGTCTCTGTTTTCAAGTTGACTCTGTGTTCTAGCATAATGCCTCCCAATTTTTTTCTGGTTAAAGGTCATTTAATTTTTTTAATTCATTATAAGCCAACAGATTTGTAATTTGTAATCATGTAGCACATGATTATGCACTTACATTTTTGGCAATGATAAATTGGTATGGAAGTATCTAAATGTTTATTCTCTATTTTTGTGGGTGTGTGTGTTCTAATGAGTCACATGAATTCATGGGGCAGCTCCTGTTTATGGAGTCATGGGTCACCAGACACTAACTAGTGCACAGCTGATGAAGCCCAAGCATCAGGCAATATGTTAGGAATGTGGGCTCTTTTGTATATTCATTCAGTCATTCTCTCATTCATTCATTTCATTGGCATGTGTATGTTGTATGTGTGGTGCGTGTGCAGTGTGCGTATGTATCAGTATGTGCATGTATGTATGCAGATGTGTGTGCTCATGCATATGTATGTGAAGGGCAGAGAATATCAGGTGTCCTCCTCTATCAAGCCCCCCCCCACTGTTTTCTCACAGTTACTGGAGTTGCTATTTTAAACATATTTATTGCCCATAATTGGATACATTGTATGAGCAAATCTTATGATGGTACTCCCATTTCCCTCCACCCTGTCCCCAACCTGAAAGAATTGCTACTTTTGGCAAAACTAGATAACCAGGAAGCCCTGAAACTTCTCCAGTGTCTGCTTCATGCAGAACTTGGGTGACAGGAGTGTCACCTGAATTTTTATAAGAGTGCTAGAGTAACAGGCCCTCACAATTGATTGGTGGCAAGCACTCTACCCTGCTAAGCCGTCTACCTAGCCCAGACACGTGGAGCTCCATTCCAGGCCTGCTGAATAGCAGTAAATTAATACATTCTTGAGGCATTGGCTTCACTTAAAATTTAGAAAAATAGTGTTGTGGACGGAAATCAGATGCAGTAAAGATAACATTAAATAGTAGCAGGAATAATAAACAGTTTTATTGTTCTTGCATTAGGCCTTACAGTGGTCTAACTATTGTCAAATCTTAATTAATTTGGACCACATCACACTCATGTATTATGCATACATTGCAGGTGGGGACACTGAGGTAGGAGTGGGTACAGTACTCACTGGCTCAATGCCATTAATCAGGAGAGCAGAGACAGTGGAGATGCATCAGGGGCCCTTGGAACCAGGGAAAGTCAGGGTTTGTCAGGAAATCCACATGAGCTGGCTGGGTCCACTGATGGTACTGGCTGCAGACCAAAGGAGCTCCATGATTCTCTTGGGTTTCAGTGAATTATGTGTCTTTCTCTATTTCCACAACTTCAGGGAGAAGATTTCAACTTAATTACCTGCTCTTAAACTCCACACTTTAAAGATTCAGACACATTCCCTTCCTCCTCCTTCTGTTTCTTCCAAGTCTTTAGAATGGAAGGTGTTTGTTTCCTCTGAGCTTCCAATTTCTGAATTCTTTTTCTTATTCATTCACTTCTTCTATCACTATTAATACCGTGAAGCTCTCCTCTAGCTTCCTGCCAACTTCTGTATAAGCATAAAGAATACTGTCCATATGGATTCCTTGCCAGGGACTGTGGTCTGGGGCTGATAAACATGATGACAACCTGAATCCCACAAGAGTGTCATATGGGGACTTGTTGGTGCAGGCCATTGACTTGTTGACAGACTAATACATTCCTTTAAACTTTGCTTTCAGAAAAATTCACGTCTGAGTTTAAGTAGTTTTAAATTACATTCCTGCTTGACTTATACCTAAATGTTAATTTTTTGGATTAAATCAGAACTCCATGAATTAATCTGGCCATCTTTCTCCTAAACAAACAAACAAAAAAAACCCCACATTAGGAAATTTCCAAGATTTAAATAACATGGAATTTGATTACACAGTGCATTCCAGGGCTCCACAGAGGGCTGGAGGTACTAGGCAGGCTGATTCCGACTTAAGCATTGTTTCAATGTGATTTTAGAGAGGATTTTCATTTAGTGCAGATTAGTGCATTTATTAAGCTGGTGATAATTGAAGCCTCTTAGGTTTGGTAAGTACCATCCAGTGAGGTAGATTAGTGGGGTTTAATTTGTTGTTCTCAAATAGCAAACAGAGATTTAGCGGAATAATTACATGTCCTCTGTGGGCTAATAAATGGTGACATTGCAGTAGGGTTTCGAGCCATCTCTGCACTTGTCTGGCTTCCTTTAGAATTCTCCTTTTGGGGTGATGTCAATGCCTGACACCTATAAATCAATGACTTAGAGAGACACTGAAGATGTAATCACGTGACATGTGAACCCTGAATGGAAAACACTTCAAGTCATGCTGTGCCTGGGTGATCACACCTTTCTCACTGTTCCTTGAAATTCCCCATTTCCTTGTCTAGATTATAACCACTTTGAGGGTGGTAACATTCTCTCATATCGGTCCTAAATAATAAGCACAGAATCTGGAATACAGGAGCTCTCAATATTTTCACAACCAGTTAATAAATAACATTTTCACCAAGATTTTAAGTTCTTAGAGAAAAAGTAACTGCACTAACTAACCAAAGGATTCATAGTTAATGTATATAGAGAAATTGTACCAAGAATAGAATGATGATTTATTATGTCATAGAATTCTGCACACAGTACCCAGTCTAGATCAATCAAATAAACACATTAAAATGCTTTCTTGGCAGGACCAGGTCCTTGTGTTCATTAACTTGGTTATGTGTCTAAAATGTTACCGTAAGATAAAGAAAAATCCTCACTTATTAAGATCACAAATCATACAGTGAAAAATGCTACAGTGAGACCTGACATAGTTATCATATCCTCAAGGCTTGCTGTTTGGAATGGCCATAAATGAACTTCTACAGCCCATCTGAGCTCCATTCCTAGAAATGAGAATGCCATTCAAAGTGCGGGGATGCAGGCCGAACTCCAGAGAAATTCCACGAGGTTTGTAGTATTTCCATTGGCTGTATGGGTTCATCAAGTTTTCAGAATATCTATACTACACTTAGCACAGAAAATTGAATGTTATAGAACATAAATTTAGGCTTAAACTTCATCATCTCTCACTCGTGTCTACCAACTTCATGCTGTTCATCATATAAGGCCAATGTTAAATAATTTCTAGAGTTTTCACTTAAGTATTCTATCAAGTGACTTTTCAAGGATGCTTGGTTGTAACAACCAGTCTGAATGGCTTCACAGCACCATAAAGGACATTAAGGCTAATCCTTCACTGCAGAATGTGGTGATTTGGATTTTGGTTGGATGCCACTTCATCCATGGCTCCATTTCCCAAGGTAACACCTTGGATACATTTCTTCACTTAACCAAATAACAATGACATGGGAATAAACGTCAAAACGATATAGATGCAAAAGCACTGAAATTAGGAGTTCCAGAGATGTATTGAAGCCAGTGTACTCTTTTAGCGTGGCACACGTCCACACTCAGCAGTGGGCTCCCACCCCAGCCACTCTCTTGGACATGTGCACTCCCCCAGAGTGAAGCTGACCAATTATAGTTCAAATTCTGGAAACTTGAATCTAAAAACAGACCAAATGATCCAGGAAGAATGGAGCAAAGGTCATGAGGTCGAGAAGATTCTATAAGGAAATTAGTATTTAGGCATTAGCACAGATGAATTGAAGAGCAGAGGTATTAATGGAGGGCTCCATAGCATCTGTGCCCTTCGACACAGAGATTTCCTGTGTGGAGAGAGAAAGAGAGAGAGAGAGAGAGAGAGAGAGAGAGAGAGAGAGAGAGAGAGAGAGAGAGAGAGAGAGAGCGCGAGTGGCCTCTAGGTGCTTCTCTATTTTGATTCTTCTCAGTTCTTTGGTACACTGCTATTCCTTTAAGTACTTTGAGTGCCTCTCATCAGCACATCTAGGAAAGGTAATAGTAAACTTACATGAGGCAAAGGCACTAACAAAATACATAGTTTCTAGATCCCATTCTTAAGTAAACACCTCATTTGATCCAATTGACCCTGATAGTGGAAGAAGCTGTTGTTCAGAGAAGAAATGTGACTTGTTCAAGGTCGCACCACAGCCTCCAAGCAAAGCTAGTGCTGACAGCCAAGAGCCTGTGTAACTCCAATCCTCTCATCACACTTGATCCTTGGTGAGGAGAGACCTGGTTGGCTTCCAAGAAGGGCGTTTTTCCTCTAGAAAGGGAATGACTGTAGGAAATGTATAGAGAGATCGATGCATTCTACTTACATCGGGGTCTACTTACATCGGGGTCAAGACCCTAGGAATTATTTTGCACTTGGAAATGAGCAGTTTTTATCTGTAAACATTTGGGTCTTAAATATTTCAATGTTTCACTTAATTTGATTCATCTAATGGAATCTGACTTTCAGCATTTGGGCGGTTGTTTTAAAAGCATGTCTCAGAGATCTCACGTCACCCAGGGCATAGATTTACAGAGACTCATCTCCTGCCTTCACTGTTTGTCATTTATAATAAAGAGCTTCCTCAGAGGGAGCCTGCCTGTGCTAGGATGTGGTTAACAGGAATCCCTTGTAGAGGTAATTCCAAATGCATGCTATCTGCTTTTTCACAATTCATTTTGTGTAGTCTTCCTGTATGATAACAGAGGAGGATATACAACTGATCAGGGATGGGGAGGGGGGGAATTGGGGAATTCGGGATAACAACGCATGGTTTGCCCACTAAATAATGTAACACATTATGGACAATAAATATATATTTAAAAAAAAATCACATGAGTGCTGTGAGGGCCTGTGGGAAACCATTAAAAAAAGAAGAAGCAAATGATTATTCCCTCTAACCCTGACTCCTACTCAGAAGCAGCTCAGGTAGCCTGCTGGTGTTTGTTCTTGTAGAAATATGTAGAATTCCCCACCAGCCTGCAAAGCAAGGTGGGATTACTCCCTGGGATGCAGTGACCTGGTGAAAGCATGCAGAACTTAATTGCCCATTCATCTGAGACTGTGCTGACCAGGCAAGTGGGGTCAGAACTGGGGACAGCCTGAGCACAGGGAAAGTGTGCCTATAGCATGTGGTAAAGTTGCTCCTTATCATAGGGGAGACATGCATTTTATGTAATTTTCCCAATTTCTACATGAGGAGAAATAGGTGTATCTGTGGTCTTTCCAACCTCGTACATGTTTGGTTTAGGTTCATGCTTCTCAAAACAGGGAGACAATCACCCTTACAACTGAAGTGACTAAGACTAAATTGAGACCATCCTTGAGACAATAATTGCATCCCAGGATATTAGAAAACAGATTTAGGAAGCAATGGCTCGAAGCAGAAAATCACTGAAACCTCATCTCAGAAGTTAGTGACAAAAAACACGATGGTCCTTTGTTCATAAATTCTGAATCTGTATATGAGGGTGTCTTCAGAATTTTAACTTTAAATAAAGCCAGTTCCATGAATAACCTGCTGAGGAACACTGCTACTGTATTTTCTTCTTCGACATCAGGATTTTTTCAAGTGGGTCTGCTATGAGCTTGATGCCTTGCTACTTGTCAGATCTACTCCAGTTGCACCGTTTGGCCACCCCGTCTTCCCACACCAGCACCTGAGGAGCAGTTTGCTAACAGGCCTCGGTGCCATCAATGTTCCAGTCCCATCCATCCTTCTCGATGCCACGAGAATGATCTTGAAGTTCATTTATTTTACTTCACTGGTAAAAGGGATTCTTAACTACATTATTACTAAAGTGCCAGCAGAACATAGTAGTAAATAGCATAAATTAGTAGTAAATACATAAATGTAAAGATGCTTTACTCTTCATTTGTAGAATGTATTGGAAAGCACACAGGATGGAAATGGAATAGGTAAAATGATATGCTATGATATATATGATATCATCATGCCTTCTTGCTCTTAATGCTGGAAAATATAGTTGGATTTCTGGAATGAGAAGAACATGTTTCTGGCAGGTAAGTTTCTGGCAGGTGAGTTTCTTATTGCAATAGTCATGATTCTTCATACCTGGGTTACAGTTGGGAAAATGAGAATGCCCAGGTAAAACTCATGTTTTCTGAGAACCTACGTAGATGGGTTTCAACATTTGCTTTCAAACATTGAACATCAACCCACTCTTCTTTAGTGCAAGATGATGGCTTGCTCCTTTTCAACTATTTGTATAAACATAGGTGCTCATATGCCTGGAGACTTTAATTTGGGTAGAAGTAGAGATATTATGAGCCTACAAAGTGCTGCATATTTCTCCCATATCTGTCATGTGATTAAAAAATAATGTCAACAATTGTGCTAGTGCAGCGTGACAAGTGTGAATGCCCTAATTGGTCAACTGGACCAGAATGATGTGTAGGGTTTTTTTCCAAGCCAATGTCACTTCTAATCTATTACAGCAGTCATGAACAGCCAAACAGCCTATTTCCCACAGATATCTTCAAAGCTCCATAGACTGCTATTTGAACCATTGTTTAATTGCATCTGGCACAGAGTATAGCATGCTCCATAGAACCAAGAAGGCATATTAACTGGATTTGGTTTGACTTTAGAATTTACTAAGCACCATTATAACCCTGCACAACATAGTAGGCCTAAACTGTGAATTTTTATGGAAGTATATTTATTATGTATTTTTTGTTTAATAGTGGGAGCTAAGAGTAGTTTTGCTGTCGTTTTTATTAGAATATGTTTTATACAATCGGAGATGTTAAATTTTCTAGATAATTAAGGTCAAATTACAGATTCTCAGATATCATGTATCCTAAGACTTTTCACAGAGCATCTTTATCCTTTATTTGTTAAGGAATATTGTTTTTACATTGCTAATGATAGCCATGTACACTCTTTCTTTTGATATTCGCTTATCATCTTTCCTCTGCTGTTTATACATATTACATTATATTTTTAAATTTTTCAGTAGCAGTAATAGAAGAGGGCTATATCATACCCTGGGATTGGACCAGTGATAATTCACTATTGCCACCTGCCACTTGGAGCATTGATGATTCCTGAGTTTGTGACAAAGAGATGAACAGAACATGGTTCCCCTGCACTAACTTTGGCCTAGTTAAAGTATGCTCATGTTCATTTCCAAATGGGAAGGGGACTTAAATTCAGTAGTACTGTGATTATTCATGGAACATTAAATACTTGTGTTTTCCTGCTTTCTCTCAAACATTCTTCTAAACTGACAGCACAAAACCAAAAACAACCAAAAGCACAGCCCCACAGAGAAGAGCCCGGGGAGAAGGTCTGAATGCAGGAGGTATGTGAGCGAGCACACTGTTTGGAAGCTTCAACGTTAATGGATGAGCTAGGTGGTACAGCTGCTGGAAGGGGTGTCACTCAGGGCCAGTGAGAAACACGCTAATCCACTCTGCTGGATGTGCAAAACTTAGGACAGGTAGCTCAAAGAGGTTGTTTTGAAGGTTGAAGAACTAATGCGGTTGTTGGGACAAACTTATACAAGAAGTATGATTGGAAAAAGTCTTTGAAAGAAGCAGCCAAATTTACTGCTCCAGTCCAGGAAGCCAGGAAACTGCCTTCTCTCGCCTCTGGGGAAGATCACAAGTTTCTAATGTTGAAGCTCACACGTAGCTAGGTCCTAAGCCATGTTGACAGAAGGTACAGGACATCCGAGTGTTAGCAGAAAGACTAAACCCCCATGAGTTGACTAGAGAGGTCCTTGGCCAGTTTAACTGAAGATCCTTCCCTCAGTCCCATGCCTCCCCCACCCTATCTGTATTCACTTTCAAACAGATATTGGAGGGCTTTCTTTTGACAAAGGACAGAGAGCCTGAAATAGTAACCTAATGATGTTGATGACTTCTTGAGTACTCCCAACAAAATGTTGAGCAACCATGGAAAAGACCACCGGACAATAAATTCCATACATGAAAAAGGAATTTCAAATGCGTGTCTTTCTCCCTCACTCTATTATCATCACAGGCAAGCATCATCAGGAATGAAGAACTAGTCTTTCATGAAAGGTGGATATCATCAAATTCAACAGCAAACAAACAGTGTTGAGAATCAGAAACCTGTGTAACCAGCAGCATCTGAGAACCGAGGACCCAAGAGAGGAAGCAGAGAGACTATGCAATCCAAGGGCATTTCCAGAACGGGAGGGGGTGCTTGAGTGTGATGAGACAGGGGAGGAGAAAAACAAATTAAAAATAAACAGAAGTGCCAGATGACAGAAAGACAGGAATATAGAACAAAGAGATAGTATAAGACTATTATAGAATCACTGAAGGTTTGCAAAGATGAGAACAGTGATCACCAAAGAGAGATTATTAAAAATTGATGAAGAGTCTGAGGCTGGGTCTCAGGTGTAGAGTTCTTGCCTCACATGCATGAGTTTGCATTTTATCCCTAGCACAGCAAAAGATAAAAAATAAAAATGAAATAAAATTAAACCAACATTGATTTAAGAAAAAAATTCCAGACTTGTTAGAACATGAATTTTCAAATTGAAGAGGCCACTGATTGCTAAAGGCAGTGGAGAAAGTAGGCCTATGACAAACTACAAAATGGCAGGATTTTCAAAGGCTAAGCTGGAAGATTCTTCAAGATTCCAGACAGGAGGAAATAGCTTTCATAAGTAAGGTCAAGAATGAAACCTACGAGAAAGTGATGAGACAAACAGGAGACCAATCACCACAGCAAGTTCGATAACCCACGAAAGGTCAATGGAGACAGACACCAATGATACCCAACACAACCCAAAGTAGAAGTAAAACTCACCCACTATGACTCAGGGAACTGAGTGGAAGAAAGGGCAGGAAGATTGTAAGAGCCATGGTGGGGGAGAATATCCAGAGACATTGCCCCCCTCAGTAACAATACACAAGGGGGAAGGAAAAATAAAAGCAATGAAAACCTGTCTACCTCTGGTGCATTTCCTACCCCCTGTCCTATGGACACATCCAGTATGTGCACTGAGGAAGGACCCCAGTGGGTAGGGGACAGAGAAGAGGGAAATGGGGACACATTCACAAGATTTGCTCATTCAATGCATATACTTATTCATAACAAAGATATTTTAAAAAAAGAGTTGGTGATCTCTAGAAAGCAGTAGGGATATCTTGAAATGATGATGATGATGAATAATTTTTAAGTAAGTGTGAGAAGATATATACATCAAAAGGTAATTGAATGTGCATCCTTTCTTGGCAAGCTAGTGGACGATATGTTCTGTAAACACATGTCAATACCGTGCCCAGGAGCAAGGAACAGAGTAAAAATGTCAAATGCCAGTCAGAGCAGCTGTTCTGGGCAAGAGAGGATGACCAACAGGAAAACAATTGAGGCCGTGAAGAAAGTGGACTGGCGATGGAGAAAAACTACTTGACCGAAGACAACCAGAGAAGCCAGCACACACATACTCCAAAGGACTCTTTGGAAAACAAGATTTAATAATGTTATTGTCTGGTTCAGCTGTGAACAAAGTTTATATAGTTAAAATTAACAGAGTTTAAAAATAATTTGCTAAATCTAATACAGGAACAATGAAAAAAGAAGCAGTCTGTTGGAGAGAGAAAATAGCTAAAACTCATCTTTCACTCCAAAAATATCTGCTATGAAAATAATAAAGTAGAAATATAGGATGATGGAGATGGCTCAGTGGGCAGAGTGCTGCTTCTGCTCATGCCTGAGGACCTGATTTTGGATCTCCAGTCCCCAGAGACTGGCGGATCCCCGAGTTTACTGGCTAGCTAGCCTTGCCAAATCAGTAAGCTCTAGGTTCAGTAAAGAAACTCTTTCTCAAAAGAATAAGGTGGTGGGCAACCAAGGAGGACACCCATGACTACCTCTGGCCTCTACATGTATGTGTCTACATTTGAAAAATCACCTGCTCACACGTGTTCCCCACACATATGAACATGCACGTGCAGAAAAGTAGAATTAAATCATGATATTTATAAACATAGGGTTAAATGATCATGATTTGAAAGTCAGTAACCAAATATGGGATAACGAAGGGTAGATAAGAGAATCTGCTTTTTTGAGTTAAAGATGTGTTCTATGTAATTAAATTAATAGCTATAACAAAATAAACTTTAATTTCCTGACTTATGGTCCCCTGTATTTCTCTTAGGCCTTCTCCAGGTCCACAGTGCTGTGGGCATTTGCATGGCACTGTAGTCCTTTTGGGGTAGAGTAAGGATTTGATAAAAAAGAGGGAAAAACAGAAAGCAAGATCTGAGGCTTTTTATTCTTGGAATGAATTTCCAACACTGTGTCTATGTCTTGTATCTTGAAGTTTTAAAGACATATATGCAGAAATTAATTATTCATAAAGTTACAAAATTTACTCTTGTAGCCACCAGGGTACTGAACACTGAAACATAGGAAACATTAACAGTGTTTAACCACATTCAGAGGAAGAAGTGTCTGGTATAGTTGGCATATTAAGGAGGCATCTGGACACTGGTGGAAACACCTCGAAACACGAAGATTCTCCATGATCACCCTTCTTGGCCTTCACATTACTGAGGTCAGATCCTGAATTT
Source organism: Zapus hudsonius (assembly GCA_004024765.1). Classification (NCBI taxonomy): domain Eukaryota; kingdom Metazoa; phylum Chordata; class Mammalia; order Rodentia; family Dipodidae; genus Zapus; species Zapus hudsonius. The sequence goes on along the minus strand of PVHP010003081.1, from coordinate 4,181 downwards.
TGGGATCTTGTATAAAACCAGTATGTGGCATTTGATAATTTTCTGAGGAGCAGTTTTATCTGATAACAGTGGAGGTAGTGGAACACGACATCCTTCAAGATGCTTCTTGAAAGAATGGCCATGTTGTGTCTTATTGAGTGTTGCTTATTTCAATCCATTAGGTTTTGGAAATGGGAAAACTCCGTTATTACATTGTTTATTATTCAGATTCAAGCTTTGTGTTCACCTTATTTGAATGCCCCCAAACAAAGCAAAAATAAATGTCAAAAAGATCAATAAATTAAACCAGCCTATAAGTGTTCATGAGAATTTCTCATGTCCACGAATCTTAAGATGAGTTTTAAGAGAATCTATTTTGGTTTGCAGGTCGAGTTTCCAATTAAAGTGGATGTTCCAATTCTCAATCAACACTGAAACCTAAAGTTAAAATTGGTGATTGTTATTCTAGCCATAGTATATAGTGGACCAGAAACCACTTCTAGTTACTTAGTTTCTGGTTTCGTAGCTTCATGTGTCTAGGAAAAAGATTTCCTACATGACCAAAAGTGCACATAAGTAAAACTGAGAAAACAACACCCACTCTAACTTCTTTGTAAGGGTTTTAATATTCTATAACATGAGATGTTACTGTGTGAGTTTTTCTTATTTTTCTTTTGTAGCAGTTCTGGTAACTGAACCCAAGGCCTTATTCTTCCTGGGTGACAACTCTACCATTGAGCTATAGCCCCAGTGCCTTTAAATAAGCACAGAGCACCATTTGTCTACAATTATTCTGATGAAAAGTGACCATGATCCTTTTCACAGTGGTCAGTCTCCTGAACTGGGTAACTTCTACAGTGGTGATGTAGATACTGTCTGTTAGCAATAATGCATGCTAATAAAATTGTTCCTATAGGCTCTCCAAGCTGGAAAGACTACATAGCCAAAGTTATAATAATATTACTATTACTATAGGGAATAGCATAATATAATATAGATGTCTCATTGGTGAACACCAAATGAGTAGTTTAATGCATACATTTTTAGTAGTGCTTTGATAACTTTGGGATTGGTAGTGCACCTTCAGCCCTAGGAAGGTGAGGGCCCTCTATTACCAGAAAGAAAGAACTGTAACTCATGGAACCAGTGTCACTTTCTGTGGAAGTACAGAGCCTCTTTCCAAATCCCACATGTGCCCAGATTAAAGGGCTGACAGTAATTAAAGACTGACACAGAGTGAATAAGATTAATATTAGAGAAGGATTACATCAAAAAAGATTTACATCAAAGGGTTCTTTCTCTTTTCTCCCATAGAAAGCCTAGGACACCAAAAAGAAGTTTTATGCAAAACACTCTAAGCCTCTCAGTTACTCTGCAAGAAGCTGAAAAATATGACGAGGTAAGCACAAATGTATTCTTCTGCAAAGTAAATGCCAAAAGATATCATATGCTGAAGGCTTTACTCCACATAAAAGAGACGACCTTGTGTTAGAGTGAGTATTGTCTTAAAATATCCAAGAATTTGGGAATATTGTTTGGAGTTTGGGAATATTATCTGGCTATTTTTTCAGCATTTACAATACACAAAGAATAAGGCATATCATCAAATTTCAGTATCAGAGGTGCCCTTTGTTGAGCTACCAAGACACATACAGTATCATGTATGTATATTATATCATGTGTATAGTATTTACAGACAAATGCAGAGAAGATACGTCTATGGAACAATTGCACAGACATTCATGAACAAATAATAAGGAATATCGGCAGTTTGATTAGTGCAGCCAGCTAGGAGCAGAGTCACGCTTGGAGTGGAGTTGGCCCTGGTCCCCTGGTTCCCAGGGACAGGGTGGGGGGTCAGGGAACATTACAGGGCTCTCTGTGGTTCACCACTGCGTTTGCTACATTTAGCATCGAGACCCAAGAAGCTTAGTGAAGACCCATGCCTTGGGTACAAGGTGATCTTTCCATTACATTTCATTGGTTTACTTAATGAACCTTGAGTGCTAACAGTGCCAACTAGGTGTCGGGCTCATTTTAGGTACTTGGTTGTTCAGTACCAACAAAACTTTGGACATGGAGAAGAAATACAAGGGTATGTGTAATTCACATTTCATAAAGAACAGGAAGTATCATATTGAGCTTCTCTAGGGTCCAGAGATGTATCTGTTTGTCAGTTATGCAAAATTATCATAATGCCATCAACATTTATACACCATTACTACCCAAATGTCAGTAGCTCTTGAACAATACTATTTCTAGCACGGCATCTGGACTACCTGTCTTCACCATGCTTACATCCTCAGGCTATCATGATTACATTGATTATATCAGGACCTAATATGGGTCTGGGGCCACAATGTCAAGTTTATGAACATGAAAGGAGAAACAGCACATTTTTAAGATAGACAACATTGATTAGGGTGCCGACTGAACTAGATGCTAGTGGAATGTCTCATGCAGAGTGCCCATCTTTTCAGAGTCTCATTTGCCTCATCGGCCCCCCAAAATGACCTCAGTGCCTCTCTTGAAGCTGCCCTGAGCAGCAGGTGAGGGATTGTCCATGAGAGCACTTTGAGAAGTGCTAAGTGCTATCTGAACACTCACGCTAGTATGGAGCTGGGTTCCGAAGAGACCCAATGCTGTATTCTGTGTTCTCTACAGAGTTTGCAAGGGTACATGGCTCTGTGTTTCATTCGTTTATCTTTAACAAGGTTTCTAAAGTATCTAATACTTTCTATACCTAGACAGGACTCCCCTCACCATTCCAAATAAGATCAACTGTGTAAACGAGCTTACGCTGCACTGAGTGTCAGAATTGTTTGAATATAAAATGTCCCCCACACCTTTGAAAAGCCATCAAATGGGGGTGCCATTTTAGGGAATTTATGAAGGTTTAGGAGCTGGTATGTAGCTCCAGGTAGGCGTCCCTTTGAAGGTAGTACTTGGTGTCTTCTTCCCTCTCTCCTTCCTGTCTGCAGTAGGGCAAAACCTCCTCATTGTCACAGCATAATGTGCTGGCCACATGGCCATTGATGGAGCCCTCTGAACCTGAGCTAAAATCCATCCTTCTTCTTGTTAAGTCCTTTCCAGCAAGTGTTTTGTCACAGAGATGATAAAGCTGCTTAATATCAATAGCATAAGTCTGCAGACTCTGGAGTGAAATCAGACAATTGATACCTAGATAGAAGCCCAAGTTTTCTGTTTTTTCTTAAAACATATGATATTGTAATTAGAATTATCTAACACAAGAAACCAATCATTGCAAATGACTTGTGACACTTTCCATGCCCCATGATAAGACAAATGGATTATAGAAATTTTGTATTGATAACAAAGGGAAATTCTGTATAGTCACCCACTATGTTTTATACAAAAGTAGTATTTTCAATGAATTTACTGTACAAAGACTCCTGAGGTAAACCTTCACTGAGGATATATTTTATTGTTAGAGTATGACCTCAGAAAGTAAAATAATATTTATAACTTACAAAAAGAGACTACAGATGAGTCCTCAAAACAACTTAGAAATACAGAGGATGTCTCATTCATAATACACATGGAAGAAATATCAAATTTGACTGGAGATGGTAAAAGTAGTAGATAGCATTAAATGAGGAATGCAGGAGGGTGATTATCCAGAAGTGCTTCCAATGAAATGTCATCATAGAGGGGAATGTTTCATCTTAGGAAATGCAGCACTGGTCAAATGGCCCTGAAACAAATGGCTTATAGAATCAAAATGGATCTAAAACTGCATAAACAATGGTCACAAAAAAGGCCACCACCTTCATAGTGGCTTGGATGGAAAGAATATCTCTGGTAAATGTGGTTTGTCAGCCTGGTGTTGACCGTCAGGCTGCATCATGGCAGCAGTGGGAGTTCAGACAATGAACTTTACCTGTTCTTTACCTGGAGCACCGCCAAGCCCCTCCCCTGCTGCAGCAGTGTGACGTCTAGGAAACGTGGGAGGTTGGTAAAGATGTCGCAAGCAAGCACGTGTGCACCATTCGTGGTCACAGTGCGCCCTTTATGGTGAGGCCACAGTGGCTTTCACCTCTTACATGGTCCAACACTGCATCTGCCGTTATTTAAGCTGAGAGTTGAAAGGCTAAATATATCCACTCTTCACACCCTCATCACAATTCAAGCAAATGAACTTCCTGGGACTTAGGATTTGATGAGAAAGAATCTTTTTTAAT